>WAAG01093503.1:31155-68554 GCA_013390105.1 Tichodroma muraria
CTCCAGGATGGTCCCGATACCCGGCCCGGCCCTGTCGGCGAGCAGCGGCCGAACCTCCAGGATGGTCCCGATACCCGGCCCGGCCCTGTCGGTGAGCAGCGGCCGAACTTCCAGGATGGTCCCGACACCCGGCCCGGCCCCGTCGGCGATCGGCCGCCGAAGCGGCGCGCTCCGGAGCCGCCCGGGCAGGAGTCGCCGGCCAAGATCGTCCAGCGGATGAAGGCGCGGGCGCAGCAGCAGCTCAGCGCCGCCACCGACGTGATCCTGAGCCCCGCGGCCGTGCGGCACTGGCCCGGCACGGCCCGGGCCGAGGGCAGCGCCCAGCCGGGACGAGGTGAGTTCCGCGGGCCCTCGGTGACGCCATGAGAATGGTTTGTTTTCTGAGTGCCTTCAGAATACCTGGAATAAAAAGCACAGAGATGTAAATCTGAGTTTGGTTCCAGGAACTCTCAGGCATCTTGCGCTGCATCCCTGATTTTCACGTTCTCCTAAACCTTTTAATCCTTTGCTTACACCAGCCCACAATCCCAAATGACAGGAATTCTTAATAGTTCCTTTTCCCAAACAGTTTTGATTATTTTGGAACACACTGGAGTCACCTGTTGATAGGAAAGAGTTCTCAATGCTGCTGCCAACTGCCTTAATCCTTCCTCCTTGGAAGGCCCACGGAGAGGACAAAGCCCCTTGACACCAACACCCATCAGTTCAGAGCCTGGGCACACTTGGGAAGCAATGATTGTTCCACAGCTTCTCTAGGAGAGCTGTCTCAGGTGTGAACATTTTCCCTCTGTGTCCCACTCATGGCTCTTTCAGGATTTGGAAAAAGCAGCCCGAGCATCTTGGTGGGTGTAAAAAAACACTGGCACCAGCGCTGGTTGCACCCCAGATGGCAGGGATTAAAAAAGCTGGGTGGTGAGGTTTTTTAGTGCTGAAATGTGTCTGTAGCAGTGCTGGTATCTCTTCCCTGCTCTGTATCATAGAGGATTCCCTCCCTTTGGGTTTCCTCCCCCTCTGCCTCAGTCTGCCTCTAACTGTTCCCTGTGTTGTGTTCATAAGTGGCCTTCACCCATGCAACACCTTCAAAACCACTTTATAACTAAAAAAAAATCAAACCAAGTTACTGTAAATATTCCATACAGTCTGTGCAGAGAAGAGAAAGGTTCATGGAACCTTGCTTGGGATTTGAAATCCCACTGGGGCGTTTTGCTGGGCTCTCCCTGCTGGCTTTTATCTTTGATATTTTTATCCATGACATGGTGAGATGCAGTGCACCCTCAGCAGGTTTGCAGCTGACACCAAGCTGGATGTGACCTTTTTTACAATGAGGGTGGGCAGGCCCTGGCACAGGGTGCCCAGAGCAGCTGGGGCTGCCCCTGGATCCCTGGAATGTCCAAGGCCAGGCTGGACATTGGGGCTGGGAGCAGCCTGGGACGGTGGGAGGTGTCCCTGCCATGGCAGGGCATGGAATGAGGTGGGATTTAAGGTCCCTTCCCACCCAAACCCTTTTGAGATTCTGTGGGTTTTTTTTAAATAAAAAGAATATTAAAAAAAAATCATATTGCCTCCCCTTCCCGCCATGAAGATGTTTTTCTTCCCCAGATTGAAAGAGGGTTTTGGGGGTTTTTTTGTCTGGTTATTTTCCAGAGCCCGTGCAGCCTCAGGTTCCTGGGATGGAGCCGCTGGCAGTGCCCCCTGCAGAGCCTCCCGTGCTGGAAACGCCCCAGAAGTTCTTCCTGCGGGTGAAGTGGCAGCTGCAGCAGCAGCACAGAGGTACTGGGCTTGCCCTGGAGAGCACAGAGCTCCTCCAGTCAGAGCCTTGGCATTGCTGAGCTTGGCAAAGCCCTCTGGGACCATCAAGTGCAACCGTCCCCCCAGCACTGCCCCGTGTCCCCAAGTGCCACATCCGCGGGGCTTTAAATCCCTCCTGCCATGGGCACTCCCCCTCCCCCTCACTGCCCGTTTCTGGGCTTAAACATCCCTAATTTCTTTGTTATTCCTTTTTTTTTTTCCTTTAAATGGGCAGCTACACCACCTTCAACCCAAACCCAGCAGGATATTCCTCCTTCCCCAACTGTGGAGAAGCCTTTAGTCCAGCCTGCTTGTGCTGAGCAGCCAGGGAATGAACCTGCAGAGGATGTGGACTCTGATAAGGATGATGTGGATGTTTTCCTTGTGGAATCTATAGAAGTGGATGCTGATGGAGAAACGTCTCAAAGTACAATGGCTACTCCTGTGAAAGTAAACTCCACCCCTTGGGAAAATGGGGATCAGGTAAAAGGAAATGGAGGAGCAAAACGTACAGAGCTTCATGAAGACAGGAGAGAGTTGCAGCCCAGTAAAAAACCAGCTGCTCCAGCAGTGGAAAAGGCCCCAGAGCCTAATCCTGAGAAGCCCTCCCAGTGCTTCTGTAGCATCATGCTCTCCTCTCCAGTCCACATTCCAAGGAAGCAGAAGCTGGCAGAAGACCCCAAGGTCCCTTTGGATAAACCTCCTACTGATCAACCTGCTGGAAAAGCACACAAAGAGGTGGGAGAAAATAATCCTTTAGGAAAAAAGAGAAATTCCTCTGGGGTGACAGCTCGAAGTTATTCTTTTTCTTGTCAAAGCAAGGAACACTCAGAAGAGAATAAACTCTTATTCCATTAGATTTTACCAGTAAATTTTCCTGTGCAAAGGGTTTCTTTTTTTCATACTCCCAAGATGACAAATGTTCAGGGTTTGGGGTTTTTTGTGTAAAAGAAGCACTTTTGGTTTAGTGTGCACAAGCCCCGGTGTGATCTTGGGCCCTGCCAGCTCCTGGCTGCCTGCTCAGATCCAGGGAGGAGAGACCTTTCCCAGCTGGGCATGAAAGTGATTCATGATGGCTTGAATCCATCCAGGAATGTGCCCTGCTGATGGGCTTGGCTTTGCTGTGGAACATGCAGGCTCCTGTTCAACTGAACTGGAGCAGAATCTTTTCCTAGGAGAGCAGTGTGCAGCCTGCAGCATTCCTCCCTTCCTGAATAAATCCTAGGAAAGCAGCGCTGCGTCCCTGGGGTGCCTGGGAAGCTGGCACAAACACCTGCCCAAGGCTTGGGTTTCCCCTGCTCCCTGGGGAAATCTGGGATTGCAAGGGACTTGTTCTGTTCTCCCTCACCGTGGCCAAGAGTGTTTGATGTGTTTCCTGATTTAAACCAAGTCACCTTCAGGACTGAGCCAAGCATCAGATATCCTCTAATATTCCAGATTTGTAGCTTAGAAATGCTCAAAGAGGTGTTTTTGTTGCTGGATCTGACCACTGAGGGGTGCTGGCTAATGAATACATCTTAAATGATTTCTTTTCTTTTTCTTTTTTTTTCTGGAACAGAAAAGCATCTGCCTGAGCAGCTGGAGGATTAAAGTGCTGACTGGAAACACGGCAATCTGTGTGGAAGGGAAAAGGAGGTAAGAACCAGTTTATTATTTAAATGCAAAGTAAACCATGGACACCAAACACCAGGTAACGGTGCAGAGTTTAAACTGCTTTGTCAAGGAAGAGACAATTCCTTTGTGTGGGCAAGAGCCAACATCCAGGGAGCTACCGGTGCAACCATTTCAGAGTCCTGTGCTGAGAGGAATGGATATCAAATGGCTCAGGACAGTTTGGTTGGGAGGGACCTTAAAGCCCATCCAGCCCCAGCCCTGCCATTGGCAGGGACAGCTCCCGCTGTCCCAGGGTGCTCCCAGCCCCATCCAAGCTGGGCTGCTGTCCTGAGCTGGCTTCGGTCCAGCTGCTGTCCCATGAGTGGCACCTGCAGCAGTGACACGTTCAGCTTGTCCCTGCCCCAGTGTCAGGCGGGGCAGAGCTGTGCCAGTTCCAGCCTAGGCGAGGAAAACCGAGCCCGCAGCACATCCTGCCGGCACCTGAACCCCTCAGAAAACAGGGACCAGCACCACTCCCTCCTGGGGTGTCAGCATTCCAGACTGGAATCCCTTCTGGAAGTGATTCCTGTGGTTGCTGTTGTTTCTGCCAGGGACATGAGGCAGCTGCTGTGGCACAGCAGCGCCGTCGCGGAGCGCGTCACTCGCAACCAGGTGAAAACCTCCTCGGGGGCTGTCTACCTGCTGCAGGGCAAGATAGACTCAGCTGCCATGAGGAAGGAGGGTAAGCTGCTGATCCTGAATGCCTTACAAATCGCAAACTGTTCCAGCTTGGTTTGGAGCACGTAAGGAAATGGGATTTCCGTGCAGATGGAAACACGGGATTTGCTCTCTTCTCGCTCTGTGTGCTCCTCTGGCATGTTTGCTGGGCATGAGCTGCTTGTCAGTGCTCACAGGCAGCTCTGAGCACACAAAGTGACTCTGGCACAGGTGGAATAAATAGGTGGAATCATGAAATATCCTGAGCTGGAAGGAACCCACAGGGATCACCCGGACCCCCAACAATCCCCCCCTGGGCATCCCTGGCAGCTCCTGGAGCTCCGGCAGCCCCGGGGCCGTGCCCATTCCCTGGGCAGTGCCAGCACCCTCGGAGGAAGAACCTTGCCCTGATCTCCAGCCTGACCCCCACCCCCCTTCCAGCTCCAGACATTCCCTCAGCATTCCTTCCCCTAACACAGGTGTGCCCCAGGTGTGTTACACCGTTTTTTACCCAACCCACCTTCACTGTTGGCCCAAAGATGTGTCTGTGACTTCAGTGTTTCCTTCTCACTTGCAGCACTGGGGTCCCTGCTGGTAAATACCTGATCTGGCTGCTCTCTGACTTGAAGATTTTATTGCTTCCTTTGCTAAGAACTTATATTTGTTTCTATTTTAATATTCTGAGAAGGAAAAGAAGCAGCATGAGGCTTGTGAAGCAGAGTGGCTCTAGTGCTGCAGAGGTTTCCTAGGCCTGAGAGTGGCTGGAGTGGGCTGGATGGAATTGTCTGGGTCAGTCCCTCTGCTGTTTGGGTTTTACAGGCTCTGGTGGGTTCGTTTGTCCCCTGAGGGGGAGCCAGCCCTGCCGAGCTGCTGGTAATGCCCCTGTGCTCCCGCAGGGTTCCCCTACCGCTTCACCAAGAGATTCACCTTCGGCTTCTCCAGAAGGTGGAAGGAGTACGTGGAGGAGTTCCTTGAGGGAAGGAGGAGGTAACTTCTTTGGAGATTCTCTTTCGTTGCAGAGTTCTAATTGAGAGCTTTGCTTTTTACGGATATTACACCAGAGGAGTGTGCAATGTTTTAGATGTGGGTGTGAAGCCTCTCTGCTTGCTGGGCCACCGGGCTCCTGCCCGCCAGGGCTTCACATCTCCACTGTTTGTGAAAGAACAGCTTCATCAGATGGTTGCTATTTCTTGTCTCAAACTCCAAACCATTAGGAAAGAACGAATTCAAGGTAGTGGTGGGGAAGAAGATGAGGAGAATGACTCCGTGGGGGGAACTGATGTGTTGGAAACCGCAGGAGGCTCAGTGAGCAATGCCAAGAAACCTGCCTTGAGGAGCTCCACCTATGAGGTGTCACCAGGGAATGGTGAGAACATCCGTGAGTATTTAACAATCCTTTCCTTTGGGAAAGACACCTGGGGGTGGCTGCAGTGGGTTGTGGAAAGCTTCACTGTGTTTTTCCAGGAAATGGCTGTAAAGCTGTAAAAGCCCCCTGGTTTTGTTCAGCCTTTGAGTGCAGTCCCTGCCTTGCCACTGACAGCTTTGGGGTTTAATTGAAGACTTTTTCTGGGGCCTTTCCCAAACCCTGTTGTGCTGTTTGTTCCTGCTGCAATCAGATTTCCTTGCTAGCACTGTAAAAGTTTTTATGTTTCCCTCTCATCGCTCCCATTTATTTTTCACTCTCATTTGTCTCAGTGAGCAGCTGTTCCATGTGACAACTTTTCTATATCGTTCTCCCTCCTCAAACGACTTTCACAGTATTTACAACCTTCTAAACAAAATAAAAGTAAAAAGTTTTCCACAGTAAATTTTATAGTTCGTGAAGATTCTTAACTTCAGTCCTGTTATTTCTGTCACAGTGCTTTGAAAAGAACAACTTCGGGTATGCTTTACATTTCCCTTGTAGTCAAGTTTAAACACAACATTGTTCCTCTGCTTGTGAAATCTGCAAAACTGAATTTTCCCTGCGATATTTGGGACAAAACTCTTCTTCTTTTGGGCTTTTTTTTTCCCCCCTTGCAGTCATAACACCAAGGAACAGCTCCAGGAAGGACTCGAGCAGCGTCTACACTCGCAGCGGGCGCCTCATCAAACCCCCCCTGAACTTCTGGTGTGGGCAGAGGGAGTTTGTGGATCAGAACCTGAATGTCACCATAGAAAACGGGGGGGTGGATTATCTCAGCCTGGTAAGTGTGACTTAAATAGGATTATTAAACTTGGCCAGGTGGGGAACAGAACCAGGTGCAGCTCTTAGAGGCACCTGAAGAGGAAGGAAATCTTGGAAAGGTGATCAAAATACTAGAAACACACCAAAAAATGGTCTTGTGTCCATGTTACCAGATAATTGTGGTCTCTGAATCTGACATAATGGGGAATTGTGTCTGGGGAAAAAGTCAGGGGTTTTCTGAAAGATTATTGTATCAGGCAGGGGTTTGGTGAGGACCCACCTCAAACCCTGGGGTCACTTCTGGGTCCTTCACTGCAAGAGAGACTCTGAGGGGTTGGAGCATTTCCTGGGAAGGGGCTGGAGCCCCAGGAGCAGCTGAGGGAGCTGGGAAAGAGGCTCATCCTGGAGAAAAGGAGATTAAATTAATTTTAGAGTCAATTGTTTTATTTTGAAGATGTTTAGTAGTGAAAAATCCAAAAGAAAGACCAGTTTCATCTCCAAGAAGAATAAACCAAAGGAAGACATAAAGACAACAGAGGAAACGCCAAAAAGCCAAAGTAAAGGTAAAAACTAGTTTTTATTTTTATTTTATTTTCAAGTTATTGATGGAATCAGTGGGATTGTGAGCGGGTGCTGGAGAAGCAGGGTTGGGTCTGTTAATGCAAAGAAATTATTCAAATATTTTTATGATCAACTGCTTTTTCTCTGAAGAATCATCAGAGTAGCATTCATGTGGAATTTCACAGCTCCAAACAAGAACTGTGTTTGTAAATCCCTTTGTTAATTACATAATGGGAACATAGGGATTTCATTTTGGAAATTGAAAGGGATTTGGACCTTTTGGAGTTCATCAATCCAGTGACCCGGGGGCCTGGCTTTGCTTTTTAATGTGGATGAAAGAAATGAAATGTTGGCCAAAAAATCTATTAACGGAGCTTTCGATAAAAATTTGGTTTCAGTAGAATTTGGGTGGCGATAGAAGCCTGAGAAGAATGTGCAATATAAATCAGAAGTTTCTCTCTTAAAGCAGCTGCAATGTTTCCTGCAGAAAAGCTCTCTGGAGCACGAGCAGAGCTTTGGGGAGGTGCCTGCTCAGTCAGTAGAGTTTCGGAGAGCAGCTCTGAGTTTGTAGTTTGGCAGGTAAAGCTCTGGCAGGGGGTGCAGATCCCTGTGCTGCAAGCACAGCAGGACCCACCCTGCACCCCCTGATGGGCTCTGGCTCCCTCTCTTCCAGGGAAAAGCAGGGAGAGAGAAGCCACTTCCAGAGGAGACTCCAGGTCTGCCGGCAGCGGGAAGGGCAGGCGCTTCCTGTCGGATGAGGAGGAGAAGGATCCTGGAATGGGGGGCACGAAAGTGAAATCCCAGCTCCCTGCCAGGGGGACTTCCTTGAACCCCAGGGCGCTGAAGGAACAGAGCAGCAGAGCCCCGAGGGCAGCAGGCTCGGGAGGGCTGAGCATGTACGAGCAGGGCTACAGGAGCTCCCTCAGGTCAGCCAAGCAGCACCTCCCGGGGAGGGAGAGGATTCCCCTCCCCCAGGAGCCCTCAGACAAGGATGAGGGGGAGCAGTCCAGCGAGGAGGCCCCGCTGCTGATCAAGAGGAAACAGAAATCTATTTTAAAACCACAGCCTCGAACCTGGAAACCTTGCTCTGGCTCCAGAAGTTCCTGGGGTGATGCAGACAAGTCCTGTGGCCGAAGGACAGGAAAGCCCTCCCGGAATGCGCTGCTGGGGCTGGGTGGCTCCGAGTCCAGCGACGAGTCCGAGCCCCCTCCCGAAGGGAACACATCTTCTGAGCCCAGGGCTTCCCTTCTGCCTGCTCAGGCCAGGGGGGCTCAGGGCAGAGCCAGCCCTCCCAGGTGCCGGCTCGGCTCAGACACCGGGCCCGAAAGCGGGGGGGAGGAGTTCCCCAGGAAGGACAGGAATGCCAGAGCATCCCAGAAAAAAACAAATCGTGGAGCCTCCAGCAGTGCCAGGGCCTCAGCGGCGAAACCGAGAGAGCACGAGAGGGCGAAGAGGAAGAAATCTCTGGAACTTTTTCCAAGGGCAGCTGATGGCTGGTCTGAGAAGGAATTGCAGAAGCTTCACAGGTGAGGGCTCGTTCTGTGTTGGGAGGAAAATTTTCCCTCGGGCATCAGGAGGGGTTGAATGGTCTGGATTGGGGCTTTTCAGATTCATGATTTCCCTTTATGTTTCAATTCCCTATTAGAAATATTCCCTATTTAATTCCCTATTTTTATTCCCTGTTATTCCCTAATAATAATTAGAATTGTTATTCCCTATTATTTTCCTTCACAAATGAAACATCAGTGCGATGTGGTGAAGGCCAGAGGTGAGAGGGAGCAGGTTCCCTCCCCAGACTGCAGTAACAGGTTAACCATGACAGGCTTCTGTGAGCAGGCTTGGTGAGGGGAGCCTAACTGCAAGGGTGTTCAACTAATCCATCATCCAGTTACTTAAGCCACTTCATTTATATCTAATAAATAATATCTTTATATTTAATAGCCTTATATTAAAAGGTATTTTGATATTTAATACATTACTATTATCTCTGTTATATTGTGTTTAATTTTATATTTAATATATTTATTTATTTAATAATTTAATAGAGCAATATTTAATAGACAATATTTATATATTAGGGCAATATTTAATAGACACTTTGAGTGTAAAACGGCCATGTTTGGGTTTACCCATGTTTTGGGTTTGCTTATCTAAGAGATGAGCAGCAGCTCAGGTCTGAGGGGACCTGCTGCAAGTGAGCAGAAAATTTATCTTGTGACACATCTGTCAGCTGAAGGCGTTGAAATGAATTTCCCTCTCTGAAGATAGGACACCCCAACATCCCAGAGTGGTTTGGGGGAAGGGACCTCAAATCCCACCCAGAGCCACCCCTGCCACGGCAGGGACACCTCCCACTGTCCCAGGCTGCTCCAGCCCCAGTGTCCAACCTGTCCTTGGGCACTGCCAGGGATCCAGGGGCAGCCCCAGCTGCTCTGGGCACCGAGAGGCCAGAACCAACAGAGCCAGAGTCCCTCAGTCCGTGGCGCAGGCGGTGCCCGGCAGGTTCCGGGGCCGTTCAGGAGCCCTGCGGGTGACGCTGTGCCCGTGCTGTCCTGGCAGGGCCATCGCGGCCTTCCCCAAGCACAGGAGCGGCTTCTGGCAGGAGGTGGCCATGGCCGTGGGGTCCCGCTCGGCCGAGGAGTGCCAGGGCAAGTACCTGGAGGAGCAGCAGGGGAAAGGCTCCAAACAGCAGCCCAAGAAAACCACGTCGGGAAAGTCCGAGCAGAAAGGTACCAGCGTCTTGTTTCTGGCTGTTGTGTGGCTGGTAACTAATGATGGGCTGGGAAGGGGCTGGAGAATTCCTGAGGGGGCTGGGAAGGGGCTCAGGCTGGAGCAGAGGAGGCTCAGGGCCCTTGTGGCTCTGCCCAGCTCCTGCCAGGAGGGGACAGCCGGGGGGGTCGGGCTCTGCTCCAGGAACAGGGACAGGAGCAGAGGGAACGGCCCCAGGCTGGGCCAGGGGAGGGCAGGGTGGACAGCAGCAGGAATTTCCCCATGGAAAGGGGGCTCAGGAATTGGCAGGGCTGCCATGCCAATCCCTGGAGGGATTTACAGCCCTGTGCATGTGGCACTTGGGGACATGGGGCAGTGGTGGCCTGGGCAGTGCTGGGGAAGGGTTGGACTCGATGGCCTGGCAGGGTTTTTCCAGCCTCACCAGTTCTGGTTCCATGGGATAAATCCACAAGAGCACATCAGGGTGTGACAGTGAGCCAGGACACCTTTTGGTGTGCAGGGTGGAGGATGTCATGAATGACTGAGGTGACAAGGAGAGAAAGGTTCTTTGTAGAGTTTTCCAGTTGTTGGCATGAGGGGAAGACTTTCACTGGTCTCGACCCCTCAGAGCAAAGAGCTCTTGACACCCTGAGAGGCTCCTGGAGGCCCAGCAGGTCAGGAGCTCCTTGCAGAGCTCAGTCCAGATGGGATTTGGGTCCTTGGATGCCCAAGGGCAGCGTGGAGTCAGCCCAGCCGGGTCCCATTCCCAGGTGTTTGCCATCCCCACTGCAGCTTCGTTTGGGGGCTGGGTTGGATTGAGGTTTGCCACGGATACAGGTTGAGCTGAGCATTCCCTGAGCCTGGCTTTGGTGAAAGTGTCTCCGAGCAGCAGAGCCCTTGTTTGAGCCACAGTTCTGTCACAGTCACAGCGAGCCCCACGCCTGACCCTGCAGTGGCTGTGGGAGGCTCCGCAGTCACCCTCCCCTGAGGATGGAGTGGGGAAACTGCTTTGGGAAGCAAAAACTGGGTGAGAACTCCAAGGGATCCTAAAGAAACGGACTGGGCTGTGGCGTTGATTGCAGGCAGTGAATTTTAACCCCGCAGTTGCTGTCTCAGACAATTCCTGTTTGGATCCTGCAGATAAGAAGGAGCCAGTGATCACTGCCAAGGTGGGCACCCTCAAATGGAAGCAGCAGATGAGGGAGTTCCTGGAGCAGCTGCCCAAGGACAACCACGACGACATCTTCACTGCGACGCCCTTCCAGAGCAGGAGGGTCCAGGTAAAACCGGGGCAACAGCACCTCTGGGGCTGCTCTCCTGCTGGGTGTGCCAGGGGGCTGCTCCAGTTCCACCAATAAAATCCCGGGGATCTGTGGGAAGAGGCCTTCCCTTCACGTGCTGTAGCAGCCCTGGGCTGGTGGCAGTGAGAAGGTTGGACAGGGTGGGAGGAGCCTCTGAATGGTGCCAGCACCACCTGAGCAATCGTCCTTCCGAGCAGTCCTGGGCAGCTTGGAGCTTGGGATTGTAACCAGAAATGACTTTTGAGGGTGTGGCAGCACCAAAACCCCTCAGCCAAGTGCTGGGCAGGGTCTGGAGGGGCGAGGTGGAGGTGTGGGGGTGTGTCCGGTTCTGGGGCCAGGGGCAGTCAGCCGAGGGCAGGGGGGAGCGGAGGGGCTGCTCAGAGGGGAGAGGCCCTGCAGGCTCGGGTGACTGAGGCTCTGAGGGGGCTCTGCAGCTGCCGGCGCTGCGAGGGAGCCGGGACGAGGACGCCGAGGATTTCAGCCTGGCAGAGCTCCCGCCCACGCCCTCCTCGGGCCTCCTCCCCCCCGTGAAAACGCCGCAGTGCGAGCACATCAGCCCGGGAATGCTGGTCCCCATCAACAGGTAGGAGCTCCTCCAGAGCCTCTGCCAGCCTTGGCGTTGCCCCGAGATCCCGTTTTGCCTCTGAGAGAGGCGGCCCTTGGAGCTGGGCCCGCAGCTCCCTTGCAGCTCCAGCTCCTGCAGCCTTGGTTTGCAGCTTGGGGAGAGCTCTTCCCTGCCCCCCGTGTGCTGCTGGGGCTGCTCAGCTCCGTGTGGGCAGCGGGGCCGAAGCCAGCAGCTCCTGCTCCCGGCCCTGGGAACGGCCCTGCCTTGGCCTTCAGCCTCAGCAGAGCCTTCGGGCCTGCCCTGTTCAGCCAGGGCTTCGGGCTCTGCTCAGAGAGCCGGAACCATCTGGGAAGCTGGAGCCTGTGGGCTTTGTCTAATGGCCGTGGGCTGGCCCCGGGAAGGGGATTAGGCTTTGTGTGATCCCTGCACACAAATGGGATTTGGATTTGCCATGGTCCAGCCCAGCCCCTCCTTGTGCTCCCGGAGCAGCTGCTGCTGCCCAACAGCAGCTCCCCCTGGCCCTGCCCGTTCCCTGTGGGAGCTGGAGCCGTGTGGGCCGTGGCTGCATCCCGAGGGTTCCGTGGCAGCATCCCAGCCCCTGAGCCCTGCTCCTTTGTTCCAGGAACGACTACGACCGGCACGTGTTCCACATGCAGAAGAACACGCGGGGCAGCAGAGGCACCTGGGACAAGGTCAAGAAGAAGTCGGTAATGCTGCTCTCCTTGGACACTGCCCACTTCCACCTGAGCCAGGCACAGCTTGGCCAGAGGGGACGATCCCGGGATCCCCTGTGTGCCCTGGATGGAAAACAGGAGCCCTCCCTGGGTTTGGTACCTGCTGCTGTGGAGAGAAGTTCCTTTGTGAGAAGGGAGCTCTTTACTGTCAGCACGAACTCCATTGCTTTTGGTCAGGGTTTGGAATTGCTTTGGAATTTCGTGATCTTTAGGTTCTTGTTAAATTCTTCTGAACAGTGGGAAAAGGAACAATAACCATAGAGCCATAGAATATCCTGAGGTACCCATAAGGGCCCCACAAGGATCATCCAGTCCAGCTCCTAATAGTGACCATAAGTCACCTTGTATCCCAGTCCCCGAATTCAGGTGTCAGTTCCTCCACTCTCTCAGGCTCTGCAGCTCCTTTGGCTTTTCCATAAAACCCTGTGATCCCGGGGAGCAGCCTGTGCCTGTGCTTCAGGGAAAGCACTTGTGGAAATTCTGGGAAATGGGGACCCTGAGCTGGTGCCAGCCCTGGCTGAGCCTCTTCCCTTCCTTCCCTCCCTCAGGCCGGAGCTGCGCTCGGGACGCCGGCTTCCTGCAGAACCAAGAGTGAGTATTCCCAGCTCCTCCTCATTTCCTGCTCCTTCCCTTCTGCATCACCTGAGCTGTGTCCATCAGCCCCTTGCTCTCTGAACCTTCTCTGCCCCCGTTTCCCCTGGGACACCCCCTGGTACTCCCTGGTTTTATTGCAGGAGTGACCTCGGGCCCGGTGGTGGGGAAGCTCTTCGCGGCTGAGACTCCAGACTCGTCCAGCGAGGAGCAGGAGGATTCCTACTTTTCCATCTGATGGGCCTTGTGCACGTGTTGTTCAGAGCACGGGGATTCTGCTGCCCCTCTGGGAGGGAGTGCTGGAATGATGAGTTCAGTTTGGGAAAGCTGCCCTGCCTTGGTTTTGTGTGTTTTAACTCCATCCCCACCCTACTAGCAATGCTTGGCTTTTCCATGTGTACAAGGTGGCACTTCCTTGTCCAGGCTCCTCCTCTCCATGTCCCTTTTCTCCTGGGAGAATGTACATAGATACCAAGAAATGTACATAGATGCCAAGTTCTGATTCATTTTAAGCTAAAATATCTTCTGGGATATGGCTGTACAATAAATTCAGGTGCAGTCTGGAAGGAACTGAAATTGCTTTTTAATTTACTCTAGAGAGAGCTTAAATTTTTACATTTCCTTAACATAATAAACAAGGACAAGCTTTTTTTACTCACAGATTACTCAGAGTTGTTGGGGGGCAGCAGAATCCAGGAGCTTTCCAGTTTGGAAATGCTACCTGCAGGGCTTCATCCTCTTGGTTTGGAATCATGGAATACTTTGGGTGGGGAGGGACCTTAAATCCCATCCAGTGCCAGCCCTGCCACGGCAGGGACACCTCCCACTGTGCCAGGCTGCTCCAGCCCCAGTGTCCAGCCTGGCCATGGACACTGCCAGGGATCCAGGGGCAGCCCCAGCTGCTCTGGGAATCCCAGTCCAGCCAGGAATTCCCAATATCCCACCCAGCCCTGCCCTCTGGCAGTGGCAGCCATTCCCTGGGTCCTGTCCCTCCCTCCCTTGTCCCCAGTCCCTCTCCAGCTCTCCTGGAGCCCCTCCAGGCCCTGCAAGGGGCTCTGAGCTCTCCCTGGAGCCTCCTCCTCTCCAGGTGAGCATTCCCAGCTCTCCCAGGCTGGCTCCAGCGGGGCTCCAGCCATGGAGCAGCCCCGTGGATTCCCCGGACCCTCTCCAGGGCCGCGGGTGGGGTCTGGCTGGGCCTCGGCCGCCCAGGACAGCTCCTGTTCCAGGGCTCGATTTCTGCCTGTCGCAGCCTCTTCCCGGGAAGCGCTGCTGCCCGAAGGGGCGGGAACAGCGATCCCGAGCCTTTTCCAGCTGGTGGCAGCAGAGGCTGCGGCGGCGGGGCTGGGGAAGGATCCGGCACGCGAGGAAGGACCGCGGAGGGCGCTGCCCCGGGAACGCGCCCCCGTCCCGGCGGGCGCTCGCCGTCGCTCCCCAAAGCTTTGCCGAAGCACTCGAGCCATCCTCGTGGTTTTTACAGGAATTTCGGGATGATCGCCCCCAGCCCTGTGCCAGGGCTGCGCTCTGGCCCGGCCCGGGGACCTGGGGACACACGGGGCAGTGCCAGCCGGGGCAGTGCGGCTCCCACTCCCTGAGGTTTGAGTGTTTATTTACATAATTTACATCCGATCCCGACTGGGTAAAGTGCAGTGCAGGGCCCGGAGCGCCGAGCTCAACCCTTCCCCTTGGCGGGCAGGCGCTGAGGCAGCAGCTGCAGCTCGAAGTCGTGGCGCAGGAACCGATGGAGCTCCTCGGCCCGGGGCCGGCTCAGCCGCGCCCCCGCCGCCAGCGCCGGCACGGAGCTGCAAGAGAGGGAACGGGAGGAGCCCCGGAGCCCGGGATGGAGCAGCTCCGGGAGCCCCTGGAGCTCGGGATGGGGCAGCACCGGGAGCTCCTGGAGCTCGGGATACACTGCCCGGGATGGGGCAGCCCCTGGAGCTGCTGCGGTCACCTCTGCACAGGTGCCCGAGGCCTGGCGGCACACGTGAGCAGTGAAAACTGGGAATGCCGGAGGGAAAGAGAGGGTGGGGCAGCGGGAGGGAGGGCGGAAGCAGAGCCCGCGTCAGTGCCCTGGGCTGCTCAGTGGGAGAGACTGGAAGGTGTGAAGAGCTGAGATGGGACAGGAAAGCTGTTGGCAGAGGGTGGGGAAGGCTCTCCCTGAGCAGCTATCCCGGCAGGAAAGGTGCAGGAAGGAATTCTCTGGCTCCAGGTGAGAAGAAGGCTGGGCCCTGGAGCCCCTGCCAGGCCCTGTGCTGGCCTTACCTGCTGGCCACGGCTGTGATGGAGCCGAAGGAGTGGCAGAGGTTGAGGGCAGCTCCGTAGCTGAGGTTGGGAATGCTCAGGTAGAAGTTGAGGATGTCCCGCCGGCGCCCCTGCGGCTCCGTTGGCACCTGGATGGCAGCGTCCTTCCTGTGCTCCAGCAGAGCCAGCTCCTTCAGCAAAGCCGCAGTTTCCTCCTGGCAGGGGCTGAAGAGGATCCTGATTCCAGCCTGGACCAAGGCCGAGAGCACTCCATCGTAGTACTGAGTCCTCTGGAAAAACCGGGATGTTTCTCCTGAGGAGTGGAAATACAGAAAGGACCCTGTTATTGGCTGGTGGAATCATTTCATTGCAGAGTTTGGATTTTTGGATTAAGACAAATGTCTGTGCATGGATAAAATTGTGCCCGTTCCTGACATGGAATCCCACAATGGTTTGGGCTGGAAGGGACCTTAAATCCCACCCCTGCCATGGCAGGGGCACCTCCCACTGTCCCAGGCTGCTCCAAGCCCCAGTGTCCAACCTGGCCTTGGGCACTGCCAGGGATCCAGGGGCAGCCCCAGCTGCTCTGGGAATCCCAGCCCAGCCAGGAATTCCCGATTCCCAATCTCCCATCCATCCCTGCCCTCTGGCAGCGGGAAGCATTCCCTGGGTCCCATCAGAGCAGGGCGCTGTGGCCGCACCCACCTGGCCTGACCCTGTCTGTCTCCACAATCACACAGATCCTCTCGAAGACGCCCTGCAGGCGCTGCAGCCTCTGGCTCAGTTTATTCCTGTTCCCGGGGCTCTGCAGCTCCGACTGGAACACCCTGTCCACGGCCAGGCGGTTGCTGACGATGTAATCGCTGGTGCCCAGGGAGCAAACCTGCACCCGGAGCCCGTGCACGGCCCGCAGGCTCGAGAGCACCTCGGGCCCCGAGCTGATCTCCCGGCTGTCCGCCAGGATGCACAGGGAGGGGCTCTGCTCCCCGGGAACCCCGCAGATCCCAGCCAGGGAGGGGCTCTGCTCCCCGGGAACCCCGCAGATCCCAGCCAGGGAAGGGCTCTGCTCCCCGGGGACACGGGAAATCCGAGCCGTGGCTGAGGAAGGCTTTGGGACAACAGGACACTTCGAGCCTGAGCTGCTCCCGTGAGTTTTCTTCAAAGAGCTGTGCACCTGTGAGTGTTGAAAAATCACAAATCATGGGGGTTTTACATCAAATCAATAAAGGATGTTTTGCAATATCAACAGTTTCAGGCAGACACTTTAATCCCTGTATCAGTCTCCCCACTGAGCTGAGCTGATTATCCCAGAGTTTGGATAACAAAAGCAGCAGCTTTCACTAAAAATTTTAACAAAACCTGGATCCTGTAAAGGACAGAGATCAGGCTGGGAAGTGTGAGAGATGAGGAACCCAGCCTCAGGGAGATGCTGAAAGCACAGAATTCAGAGTGAACCAGAATCTTCTACCTCCAAACCAAACAATCAGTGGACACTGCTGTTCCCCACGGATCCACCATCTTCCATGACTGGCAGCCCCAAGGGAGAATCTAATCCCAGTTTTTATTTGTTCACTCCTAAAATACCCCAGGTTACCCTGGGAGTACAAAGCCTGTAGGAGCAAAGGAAGGGGAGATGGTCCCTGGAAGGGTCCAAGGCCAGGCTGGAGCAACCTGGTCTGTGGCAGGGGTACAGTGGGATGGGCTTCAAGGTCCCTTCCAACCCAAACCATTCCATGATCCCACGATTCCCTGACTCCTGCTGCCGACAGCCCTCAGAACAGCCCTGGCACAGGAAGCTCCCTGCCTTCCCTGAGCACTGACCTCAGCAGCAGCAGCCTGCAGATCCCTGTTCCTGCAGCCAGAGCCGGCTGGGGGCTCGGCTGTGCTGCTGCCGGGACGCTCTGGGGGGAGATCCAGCATCCCAGACTGGGAAGCTTCCGAGCCCAGCAGCCTCTCTGCGTCCTGCCCCCCAGCCCCGCTCCTGCGCTGCGCCGAGGGCAGGGCCTCGGGGAGCTGCCCCCTTCCCTGCCCCGCTCCCAGGGGCTTCTCCCTGCTGGCTCCCGTCTCCTCCTCGCTGGAGTCACTCAGGACAATAATCCGGGAGGGTTTCTTCCTCTGCACCGGGGCGGGAGCGTTCCCTGCCAGCCTGGCCTGCTTCAGCCTCGCCCTGCGGCGGGTCAGGTACCGGCTCCTGCTGCTGCAGCTGCTGAGCAGATGGAAGCTCACACACGCTTCCTCCTCACTGCAGCCGCTCGGAGCCTCCTCCTCCTCCTCCTCCTCCTCATCTCCCACACAGAAGCTGTCCTCAGCGTAAGCCGCGTCCTGCTCGGGAATCTGGGGGGAAAAGAGCCCCAGGAACTTTTGGAGAACTGCAACGGTTTTGCTGCTCCTGGCCAGAAGGGCCCTTGGCTTATCCAGCCCTCCCCACACACAAACACTGGGGCTGAGGGGCTTGAATCCCACCCAGAGCCACCCCTGCCACGGCAGGGACACCTCCCACTGTCCCAGGCTGCTCCAGCCTGGCCGTGGGCACTGCCAGGGATCCAGGGGCAGCCACACTGCTCTGGGAATTCCAGTCCAGTCCCTCCCCACCCTCCCAGCCAGGAATTTCTTCCCAATATCCCCCACAAATCTCCCCTTTTCCACCTAAAAGCCATTCTCTGTGTCCAGTCCCTCCAGCCCTTGTCCCCAGTCCCTCTCCTGGAGCCCCTTTAGGCCCTGGAAGAGGCTCTGAGGTTTCCCCGGATCCTTCCCTTCTCCAGGCTGAAGTTTTGTGCTGGAACTTGTAATTTACCAAAAAAAGGCTGTAACTGCTCTTCAAAGCAGGCCAAGAACCTCACTGTGGTCCCACAGGGGGAACTCCCCAAGGAGAGGAGCCCCTGCCCTTCCCACCTGGGAGAAAATGGCCGAGGGGTTGAATTCCCGATGGACCATTTTGTATCTGCTGCCGAGGGCGGGGCTGCGCACCGAGCTCAGGTAAACTCCCCTCATCTCAGTGTCTGAAACAAACAAGAGAAAAAAGAATTCAGGATTACTACAGATAGAATTTTTTAATTACTAATAGCTGTTACACTGTGTTTTTCATATTCCTTTATAGTCTCCCAAAATACTTCCCAAAGCAAAAATCTGCAATTCTGCAGCCATCTCTGGGAATCCCAAAGGCCAGGCCTAAGGCTTTAAGATGAAGGAGGGCAGGGCTGGGTGGGATATTGGGAATTGGGAATTCCTGGCTGGGAGGGTGGGGAGGGGCTGGCCTGGNAAATGGGAATTCCCGGGGGGGGGGGGGGGGGGGGGGCTGGCCTGGAATTCCCAGAGCAGCTGGGGCTGCCCCTGGCAGTGTCCAAGGTCAGGCTGGACACTGGGGCTGGAGCAGCCTGGCACAGTGGGAGGTGTCCCTGCCATGGCAGGGGTGGCACTGGGTGGGATTTAAGGTCCCTTCCAGCCCAAACCAGTCTGGGGTTCCAAGTGTATCCAGCCTCTGTCATGAAAGCTGCCATTCAATCCCACAATATCCTGAGCTGGAAGGGACCCACAGGGATCATCCCAAGCCCTGTCCCTGCCCAGACCCCCAACAATCCCACCCTGGGCATCCCTGGCAGCTCCTGGAGCTCCGGCAGCCTCGGGGCCGTGCCCATTCCCCGGGCAGTGCCAGCACCCTCGGGGGGAAGAACTTTCCTGATGTCCAACCTGAGCCTCCCTGGCGCTGTCCAGCCCTTCCCTCAGGACACAGGAGGTTTTCCAGGCAGGCAGAGCCCTGGATGCCGTGCCAGGAGCAGCTCCTGAGCCCGGGTGAGGAGGTCACTGCTCTCAGCTCCCAGCCCAGGGATCCCCTGGCTCTGGGATGCTCTGGAATCCCCCACTCACCGCTGAGGGCCTGGCTGGGCTCCCCATCATCATCATCATCATCGAGGAACTGGGCCAGGGACGGGCTCAGCTCCTCCCCGGAGCCGTCGCTCTCGTCCGACGAGATCCCCTCAGCATCCAGCAGGGACAGCTCGGCCTCCTCCTCCAGGAACTGCCTGCCTGCGGCCTGCACACAGCAGGGCAATTAGGACCCCGCCTCTAATTAGCCAACGCTGCCCTGACCTCTGCCCGAGTCACCGCGGGGATCCGCCCTGGTAAGGGAATCCATCTGCCGGGCAGGGAAGGGCACAGGCAGGGTGCCCACCACGGGGCGCCCACCAGGGTCACTCGGTAACTTATAAAGCCAGTTGTACTCATTTCGTGTGCTTTCAGAAATCTGGTTTGGTTTTGGAGTGCTGGATTCCTCCAAACCCAAGTCCAGCAGGAATTTCAGACAGACCCCAGCGTGGTTTGCCCTATTCTGCTCCGGATTTGGGATTCGTTGAGCAATGACTACGTGACGTAGACTTGGTCCTAAATTCCATCAACACCAGGCAACAAAACATTCCCAAGGTCACACATGGACACAAGTTAACTCAGGAAGATGTTTTCTCTGAGATACTTTAGATTAAGCTCATTTTCCCCCAGTAATTGCAGCTATAAAGTGCTGAAGTAAAACATCAAATTAGCCCCGAAATAATCATGTATCTCCACGACTCCATGAGAATGGTTTGTTTTCTGAAAACAAACCAAAACTCCTGGAATAAAAAGCACAGAGATGTAAATCTGAGTTTGGTTCCAGGAACTCTCAGGCATCTTGCGCTGCATCCCTGATTTTCACGTTCTCCTAAACCTTTTAATCCTTTGCTTACACCAGCCCACAATCCCAAATGACAGGAATTCTTAATAGTTCCTTTTCCCAAACAGTCTGGATTATTTGGAACACGCTGGAGTCCCAGTGTAAGGAGGATGGAGAGGACAAAGCTCCCTGACACCAGCAGCCATCAGTCCGGAGCCTGGAACCCCTGGCACAGCCGGGTCCCACTCCCGGCACGATTTCCTGGATTCAGGACCCGCCCTGCTCCCTTGGGTTTGTCACTCCCTGTGTCCCCAAACGGCAGCTCCGGGCCCCGGGAGCTGCTCCCAGCCCCGGCACAGCTCCTGACCGTCATTTCCACCTCCCGAGGGTCTGGAATTCTGCCGTGGCCACCACTGGGGGTGTTTAGGGAAGGTGCTGTGTGAAGGCACAGTGGGATTTCCCAAGCTGACACACTTTCCTTCCTTTTTCTTCACATCAAAAGAAAAAAAAAAAAAAAAGTCTAAATCCAACTGAAAAATGGATTTCACTCCACCTCATTCTTTGTACTCCAGAACATAAAGCACTGATACCATACGGGAAGTCTTAATAACGGAGATTATTGTTAAGAAATCAAAAATCCCAACAGACTGTGCCTGGAGCCCTGGTGATGGCAATTTCTGCCCAGGGCAAGCACAGCCCCGGATATTGAAGAGTTTCAGCCTCGGTGAGTCTGGTGCTGCCCCTCTCCTGCCTCCATGCCTGCTGAAGTGGGAAACACCGAGCAGAGATCTAACACCGGGCTGCAGGGCCCGTGGCTCCCTCGGTGCCCGGGCTGAGGCCTCGGCTGGGGTCGGTCAGCCGGGCCAGGAGCACAGCACCACCACGGTAACAGCAATGCCACCGGCAGCAGGACACTGACACCCATGCTAATCATGTCAGGAGCATTAGTAAGAACAGGAAGAGATTATAGTCTGCAAAAATATAGCAACACGATAGAATTATTGTTATAATATAACAAACAATCCCAGAATACCCTGATCGGGAAGGGATTCACAGGGAAGGGAAGGGAAGGGAAGGGAAGGGACGGGAAGGGAAGGGAAGATGTACTGAAGAGGCCCCTGAATTAGACCATCTATGTGGACCAGACAGGTTTTTTTCCTAGTTTCCACGAGCAGAATCACTGTTACATTTTCAAACTCCTCGTGAGTTGCTGAGCAGTTTGTCTGCTGACCCAGATGAACTGGCACAGCCCTGTGTGGTGAGCTGCCTGTTCAATCCGATCTGCTCAATGCCCGCACGGCCTCTGGCAGGTTGTCAAGGTGGTCTTCATGTAACCGGAATCCGAAAGGAATGTACCCAGGGCTGCAGATCTTCATAAGCGATACTTCCATCAGGAGTCTGAACATCACCAGGGGAACTGTGAAAGCAAGCAAACAAACAGAAAAATGCACCTCAGATTCAGCATATACCTGTCAGAGCAGAAAAAAAGATTGGGTCTACAAAAGTCTAGTATAGTGGGTATGTAAGCTGAGTTATNTGATAATAATAATGATAATAATAATGATTATAATGATGATAATGATGATAATAATGATAATAATAATGAAAATAATGATAATTATAATAATGATAATAATAATAATAATGACAACAACAACAGCACTAATCATGCTATTATCTCCTCCTGGACAGGAGCCGGAGCTCGCAGCTGTCCCCTCTCTCCGGGTTTCCCTGGAGCTGCCCTGGGAAGCGGCTCCAGCTGCAGCTCCAGCTGCTGCCAAGCTGTCCTCAGCGTCCCTGGAGGGACCCGGTGCCACCCACCTCGGCCGTGGCCCCGCTCCCGCTCCTGCTCCCGCTGCCGCTCCCGCTGCCGCTGCGGAGCCGCCGCCGCTTGGCCGCTCCTGCCTGGGGCCGCTCCCGGCCTCTGGAGCTGCTCGGGCCCCGCTGGGAAGCCCCGCTGTCCTCACTGGATGGGGGTGACTGGGACAGGGAGCGCCGGGTGAGCAGAGCAAGAGGCAGCGCCGCAAAGTCACCGAATCCCGACCGGGGTGGCTGGGAAGGGACCTCGGGGCTCCCCCAGTGCCCTGGGCAGGGACGCCTCCCACTAACAGGGCAGAAAAATGGGATTTGGAAGAGAAATCAGGCCGAACGTGCCACGAATTTGCTTTTTTTTGGTTCAAAGCTTCGTGGCAGGCAGGTTATTTCACCCTTCCTGGATTTTACGACCTTTCACTGCCAAACAACAGCTCCGAAGTCATCAAAGCCCCAGTGCTGGCAGTGCCCAGGGCCAGGCTGGAGGGGCCGGAGCAGCTGGGACAGGGGAGGTGTCCCTGCCATGGCAGGGGTGGCACTGGGTGGGCTTTAACCCCCCTCCAACCCAAACCACTGTGGGACCCCGAGATCTGTGGAGACCCTGGGGAGGAACTGAAGGGAAGCAGGAAGGGGTTTCCATCATTCCTCTCCCGTTCGTTGCTGACCGCGCTCCGAGGGCGCCGGCGTTTCCTGGTGAGCCGAGCTGGAGACTCCAGGTCGCTCTGCTCCATCCCCTGGGGGAACAGAATCAACGTCAGTGCACGGAGCCTTTGTGTTTTGCTGCTTAAATTGTCGTTTTGCTTCTCTTGTCGATTTTTTTTCCTCTAAGACTCACGTCAGGAGACTTCAAAACATTCTTTTTTATCCTGTTTTTTCTCTGGAAAACGATCTCTTCCTCGCTGTCACTGCTGGGTCCTGCAGAAAACAGAACAGTCAACGTTCACCAGAACTGCACTGTTGCCCACACAATTCTGTTATAGCTGAGCAATCAAACCCTGCCTCTCAGAAAAGCACCTCCAAAGGAGATTATTTATTGATCTGCAGGGCAAATATTGTTCTCTTCAGCCTTGTTAATCAAAAGAGATCCTCTCCAGCTGGGATGGACAATAAATCCTGCTTCCCTGGGGAGCCCCGGGGGGGAAGTGATTACCCCAGGCAGCAGAGAGGCAGAAAAAGGGAAGGGAAGCAGGAAACCAAGAGAAGCTGTTCAAAGCTGAGCGAGACCAGAGCTGTGGCAGCACTCTGTGACACAAATCCCTGTGACAGCACCGAGTGGGGCCTGCAAACGTCACTGCCAGAGACCCCGGAGCTGCTCCAGGGCTGGGCCAGGCTGGGAGAGCTGGGAATGCTCACCTGGAGAGGAGGAGGCTCCAGGGAGAGCTCAGAGCCCCTTGCAGGGCCTGGACGGGCTCCAGGAGAGCTGGAGAGGGACTGGGGACAAGGGAGGGAGGGACAGGACCCAGGGCACGTCCCCTCACTGACCCAACTTCCAACATCACAGCCATTATTCCTCTTCCTTTCAACCTCCCCACCTCAGCCATAAAACCACAGTGAGGATCCAAAAGACACTGGATCCAATTTCCTAACCATGAAGTTCTAACACCTCTCCCACCAAATTCCCTACCTGCAGCAGGAGACCCACGGGATCCACGGAGTTTGGGGTCTTCCAGGCTTTCTGTCCTTCCTGAAGGGGAATCCGTGGCTGATCTCCCAAAGTTCTGCCTCCATGGGCTTGCTTTGACTTGATCTACAGGAGGCACCTCTGGAATTTGCTCCCTGGCATTCGAGAAGACTTCCACAGGAATTCTTCTCACAGCTTTGATATTCACACCCTTCCTGCTTGTCGGGGTCAGAAGTGCTGAAGGCAAAGGTTCAGGGGTGTCCCTTCCTGTCCTGCTGCCTCCTGAGCTGAGGACAGGCCCTGCAGCAGGAGCACCCTCGGCCCCTTCCCTGTCCTTCCTGCCCCTGCCCTGGAGTGACAACGGCGTGGACACGTCCCTTCTCTCAAGCCTCCTGCAGTCCCATCCCGGCGAGGTTTCCAGCCTGGAGCCATCCCTCAGGGACACTTTTGCACCCTCAGTGGGTTCAGCCCCGGGGGCACTCCCCAGGGCCCCGTTCAGCTCGGGGTTCTCAGCATTCCGGGTCTCCTCAGAGGCCTCATCCCCGCTGTCCTCGATGGAGAAGCCCAGGTCGAAGGTCACGGAGAACAGGTCCTGGGAGCAGTCGTAGGGATCACCCAGCCCCGCTGCTCCCGTGGATTCCCTGCTCCCAGGCTGCTCCCTGCGGGGCTGGGGGGGGCTCACCCAGGGGAACGCCCTGCCTGCCTCTCCCTCCGTGCCAGGGACGGTCCCAGCTGGAACCGGAGGCTCCGTGCCCACGGGGCTGCCCTCGCCCGTGTCCTCACCAGCCTCGTCCTCAAACAAATGGAGACTCTGCTCCTCACCAGGAACTTCAAGGGCAGCCTCTCCTGTGTCCTTGGGAATGAAAGGCTCCTTTGAAGGAGCGTTTGTCTGGGGGCGGCTCGCGCTGGGAGCGTTGTTTGGGATTTCAGGGAATTCCTCGTTGTCAAACAGGCCATCAAAGCTGTCATCCCAGAGCTGCTCCTCTTCAGCAGCCTTGGTAGATGACGCAGTTTTGGACAAACAGGGACTTCCTGAGGCACAGAATTCCCTGGGAACTGCCACTTTGGGGTTTCCCAGGAGCAGCAGTGGAGGATCAGTCTTTGGGGATGCAGGGGAGCCGCTGTCCTGCAGTGCCCCTGAGCCACCGTCGGGGAGAACTTCAGGGGAAGGAGATCTTCTTCCTTTGTCTCTCAGCATGCTCTCCAAAGCCTCCAGCTCATCCCCAGAGGGAGGGGGCTGTGACAAAAGCCTTTGCACCTGGGAAAATGTTTGTTCCAGCCCCGGGGGCTCCTGGGGTGGTCCCAGGAGCGTGAAGGAATCCCTGCAGGATTCGGGGAGATAAAACAGGTCTGAGGCCAGGGGGGATGTCTCGTAGCCCGAATCCCTGTGCATCCCCCCCCGGGACCCGCAGGCTTTACCTGCAGGGCTCTCTTCCTGTGCTGCTGGACTGGCAGGGGTTTCAGGGCTGTCACTGTTGTCACACAGGTCAATGAATGCATTTAAATCAAATGTCACCTCCAGCCCCTCGTCCTTGTCACTGGCCGGGTCAGAGTGTCCAGCCACAGCAAGCCTTGTTCCTGAGGGAGAGGCCGAAGGATCCTGAGGCAACACCAACACAGGCACTTCCTCTCCGAGCCCGGGAGATCCTTTGGGAGCCCTGGGTTTGGTTATTTTAAAGGTGCTAAAGAACTCACTCCCATTATCACCTGTATCAGGTGGGAATGGTTTTGGTTTTGGTTTTGTCAGGTCTTTCCTGGAGCAGCGACCTCTCTGATCCCAGGGTGGGTTGGCCATGGAGAGATGCCTTTTGTTCCCTGGAGTATTCCCTTTGTTCCTCGGAACATTCACATCCTCCATCCGTAGGTGAGGCTGGAGCTCCCGTTCATAGCTGCAGTCTCCCTGGGGACACAGGGCAGTGGTTACCAGAGACACACCCGGGCCCCAGGGCTGCTCACAGCCAGATTTAAAACAAGCTTTTATTCTCCTGAAGAACTTCCCACTGACTCCCAGTTAATTTTTCATGGATGTCCATGAATCTGCTGTCCAAAAGGCAAGCAGCTCTGTTGAACACACACTTGGGAAAAGCACAGTGAGCTGGACATGTAGGATCTGAGCTAAACTATTTTTTGGTAGTTCAGGCAGATGAATCCCTGGGTTCCTTAATCCCTGAAATTACACAAGGTACCTTTATAGAAGGTGAGAAAAATGACTTTATAATTAGAGATTGGTTTGTCTGAAGGTATTTCAGGAAGCAGGATCCAAAGCCACCTCCAGGAATTTGAAGACTAAACCCTAACAGGGTTGGGGATTCTCCCTGGTTGCAGCAGGCAAAGCAAACTCTGCACTATTAACAGATTTTGTCATTAATCATCATCATTTCAACACCAGTTTCACACAGATGCTGATGCTTAAACCATCCATTCGTAAAGATATCCAAAGAAACTCCAAGTCTGGATGTTTTAACTGAAGATCTCCAAGGAGATCCCCAGACTACGCCAGCTGCCTTAGGAGAGGGCTTAACAAAAACAGCAAGGAAGAGAACTGTCACAAGGGTTAAAGGATGATTTTGATCTGACAGGTTGTAAATAATTCCTTTTCCTCAAGCCTGGTCAGAACACAGACTCAAGACATGGAATTCTTTGTCTGCAATCCAAGAGGAACAACAAAAGCTGGTTCCAGCTCAGTGCCCAGGCGTCACCTGAGCACAGGGAGCACTGGGCTTTAATAACGGGGCCGATAAGGGTCTGTTTGGGTTTACCCCAGAACAACTGCCCCTTGCACAAGGGCTCAATTCAAGCATTTCAGCATTGCACAAACAAGACAGAAATCAAAGGGATTAAGGATTAATTAGCTGCCAAGCCACTGAACGCAGTGGAACAGGAGGAGGTGCTGCCCTGCCCACCCCACGCAGCCCCGAGAGCGCAGCGCGGATCCGGCTTGGCCTCACGTTATCCCACAGCCCAAAACTAACCCAAGCACAGCCCCCAAACCCTACAAACCCAATCAAACTCCAACCCCAAACCAAAACTAACCAAGCCTCAAACCCCACAAACTCAAGACCAATCAAATTACAATCCCCAAAGCTCACAAAGCCCAAACCCATCAAACTACAAAGCTCAAACCTACAAACCACGAACTCATCAAACTACAACCTCCAAAACTCACAAACCCAAAAGTCAAATTACAACCCCCAAACCCTCCAAACTCCAATTCCCAAACCCAACCAAACTCCAACCCCCAAACCCTACAAACCCCAAATTAACCAAAGTAAAAACCCCAAAACCTACGAACCTCACACTCATCTAACAATCTCAAAATCTACAAACCTAGAGCCAGTCAAACTCCAAACCCTATAAACCCTTGGAGCAAAATTAACCACAAAATTAACCAGAGCACAAACCCCATAACCTACACACCCAAAATTAACCAAAGTAAAAACCTCATCACCTACAAACCCAAAATTAACCAAGGCACAACTCCAAAACCTACAAACCCCAAATTAACCAAAGTAAAACCCCAAAACCTACAACCCCCAAATTAACCAAAGTAAAACCCCAAAACCTACAAACCCAAAATTAACCAGAGTAAAAACCTCATCACCTACAAACCCAAAATTAACCAAAGCACAACTCCAAAACCTACAAACCCAAAATTAACCAAAGTAAAAACCCCAAAACCTACAAACCTCACATTCATCTAACAATCCCAAAACCTACAAACCTCAAACTCAAACAAGCCCGTAACCTACAAACCCAACCTACAACCTCCAAAACTTACAAACCCAAAACTCAAACTACAAGCCCCAAAACCTCCAAACTCCAATTACAACCCCCAAACCCAGTTAAAATACAAGCCCCAAAACCTCCAAACCCAAAATTAACCACAGTACAAACCCCATCATCTACAAACCCCAAAACCTAGAAACCTCAAACTCATCTAACAATCCCAGAACCTACAAACCCAGAGCGAATCAAGCTCCAACCCCCAAAACCTACAAACCCAAACCCAATCAAAATACAACCCCCAAGACCTACAAACCCAAGCCAAAACTACAACCTTTAAACCCTCCAAACCCAAGCCAAATCAAAATACAACCCTGCAAACCCAAAATTAATTGAAGTACGACCTCTAAAACCTACAAACTCAGAACAAAACTACAACCCCTAAACCCTCCAAACCCAAGCCAAATCAAACTACAACTCCCAAAATTTACAAACCCAAACCAAATCACAATACAACCTCCAAAACCTCCAAAACTCAAACTAAACCCCCCAAACCAATGCAAATACAACCTCCAAATCCCAAACCACTCCAATACAACCCCTAAAACCTACAAACCCCAAACTAATGGAGTTTCCCAGAGCAGCGTGGGCTGCCCCTGGGCCCCTGGAGTGTCCCAGGCCAGGTTGGATGGGGCTGGGAGCCACCTGGGAGAGGGAAAGGTGTCCCTGCCATCGCAGGGTGGGGTGGGATGGGATTAAGGCCCCTTCCCACCCAAACCAGTCTGGGATTGTGGGATTCCACCACAGGCAGCAGGATCAGGGAGGAGTTTTCCCAGGAATGTCCCCAGCCCCTCGACATCCCCCTGCCTGCCCGGAGTGGAGAACAGCCCTGCTGGAGGCCAGGGACAGCCCAGCAGCCAAATTTAGCATCGAGGCCAGAGCTCAGTAACCTGATTTGGGCTCCAGGGGTTGTGTAACTGCTCCACTTCCCGGGGCCGCTCCAAACGCTTTCTCCTGAACAAAATGCCCTGTCCCAGCCAGGGCAGTGAAAGGGCAGGTTTGGAATTAGCACGTTTTGGCCTGAACGTGCAGCACTTGTGGAACCTTAAATTACCTGCTCAGCTCTCCTCTGACCCAGAGAGTTCCAGGGTGTACCAGCTCCCAGAAAATAGGTCAGGAGCAGGAAAACAGCATCGCTCTGAGATTACTGCGCTCAATCAATGACCCTGCCTGGAGTCACTGATTCACTTTAAAAAACAACATCTATTTTAGCATGGAAAATAGGAACAGGAAAGTACTAGGAACAGGAAAAATAGGAACAGGAAAGCATAACAGGAAACTTAGCATATCCAAATTTTCATTTTTAATATGTAAATATGTAAGTAATTATACCCATTCTTTCTCGCAGTGTTTAAATTTAAGGCGTCAAGTACCAAAATTGAAATTACCTCCTCTCTCCTCAGAAGCTGCTTTGGATGCACATTTTCTAACAAGATTCATCTGCCTGACGAAGCCCTGGTGATGTTGCTATTTGAAAATTAAGGATAAACCTGTAGGCAGCTATAATGTGGATTTTTAACAATGAAAGCTCCTTTGGCTGGAAGCCTGAGTGAAACCATGCAGAATTCCCCTCTTTGGTGTGCCCTGGCCAAGCTGCTGCTGCTCCTCAAACCCCCCCAGCCCTCCCCATTCCCCCCTCTCCTCCAGGCCTTTGGAAGAGCTTTGAGCTCCTTTCCAACCCAAACCTTTCTGTGATTCCAGGAATTTTTTCTGGACATCTTTTCCATCCTTTACCCAACCTGCTGCTTTGCTGCAGCACCAGCGATCACTGCCCAAAGCACTCCGGGTTCTGTGAGTGCCCTGCTCCCCTCCCTGAGCTCAGAGCAGCCACTCCCTCATCACCCCTTCCAGGAGCTGCTCATGAGCAGAACAGTTCACTCCCTGTTCCATGATTGCTCCGTTTCCACAACGCACTTCAGGGGAAGAAGCGCTGTCAAAAACTTGCTTTTGGAGGCTTAAGTGTATTGCGTGAGATGATCTTTAGAAATTTATTTAGTTGAGTCATGGAAGAAGCCTGAAGGACAGAGAACCCCCAATTTCCTTCTACCAAACTGAGATAATTCTAAGCTGAATAATTCTCAGTTAATGTGATCCCTAATGGCATCACATTATTGATGGATCTGCTCGTTCTGCTGGGTTTTGCTTTCTGCTACCCAATAAAAACAGCCAAAGATCCCTAAAAACAAAGATCACTACAAAATCCAGGATATGTGCCCTGACAAATATGGGAACAGGATCAATAAAGAGGCTGAAGAGGTGAATGTTCAAGAACATCAGGGAATAAATGAGGGTGTCCAGAGCAGCTGGGGCTGCCCCCGGATCCCTGGCAGTGCCCAAGGCCAGGCTGGACAGGATTGGAGCAGCCTGGGACAGTGGGAGGTGTCCCTGCCAGGGCACTGGATGGGATTTAGGGTCCCTCCAAGCCCAACCATTCCATAACAACAATCCCATTTACTGAGAACGTGCCCTGCCTCTGCCTGGCTGTCCCTGCTCTCTTTGTGTTCAGCATTGGCAGGGCAGAGCTGGAAGCTCAGGGCAGGGATTCATGGAATGGCTGGGCTTGGAAGGACCTGCAGGACCATCTAGTCCCACTCCAAACCACTGTGACTTCTCTGTTCTCACTGGGAGCACAAGCACCAAGCACCCACAATTCCAGGTCTAAACAACCCAACCCCGGTCTCAGTTAAGGCTTGGACTCAGAAAATTTGGCAACAAGATCAGATGAAGCAATTCAAAGGAAATACTTCCATTGGAGAGCTGAGATTTTGGGGCTCCCTGGCACCTCACCCTCCAAAACCAACCCTTCACCTTCTCTGGAATCGGAAGTTTTGACACATCTCAGAAGAGGACTTTAATCAGAGAGAATTTACTGGAATGAGGGTCTAAAAAACCCAGACAAAACCATTTCATTGTCCTTACTTGAACCATTTCTCACTTTGCATTCAGGGTCTCCTGAGAAAAAAAGGTCCTAGCTGGCTGAAAACACCAAATTTTCCCCCAAAACACATCCGATTTAAAACTCCAAAAGCTTGGGAAGCCTTTTCGGGTTCAGTGGGATTCCAGAGTGTCCTGGGAACGTTTTCCCTGCTGGCAGGGAAGGGAGCTCACGTGCAGGAGCCCCAGGCAGATGATAAATGACAGCTGATTTCAGAGCCAGGCTCATCCCAGGGCTAGGAGACTTCTCCCTCCCAAGGTGTTTGGAGTCAAGAGGCTGAAAAAACCGTGACAATCCCAAAGATTTTGGGATTTATTTTGTTTTTCTTGTGAAAAGCTGTGAGCTCCCACTGCCAGCTTGGAAATGGGAAAGATCCAGAGTGAGCCTCCCACTCTGGGCCCTAAAACGAAGGATTCCTCATCTCCTAAGGAAAACCAAAGCACTGGCACTTCCCTGTTCCCTGAGGAACCTGGACAAATGTCATCCCCACTAAAAGGATTGTGCCCGGCCTTATTTTAGTAAATAATTTAAATAATATTTGCCTTAGTTTCATTTGCAAAAAAAAAAGAAAAAAAAAAAAAAAGAAAAAAAAAAAAAAAAAAAAAAACTTAAAAGGGATGGAATTATTTTGCAGAAGGACAACTTGATTTATTCCCCTGTTGCACCAAAAATTCCCCTGGGAGTAAATCCCCCCCATCAGCCCCGCAGACGTTGCTGTGGCAATAAAGTCCCCAGGGCATTAAAGGCTTTGCTGGATCTGCCTTTTCCAGGGGTCATATTTGGGCATTTTTTGACTTTTTTATTTTCTTTTGACTGGGCCAACTTCTTCTCTATGATTTTAAGAGCAGATAAATACAATATAATTTTTTGCCAACCGTTTTCACTTCATCTATTTAAAAACAGCCTTTAAATTGACTTTTTTAAAGCTATTATACAAATTAAATAAAGCTAAATTACAATTAATAAAGCTAAAACACAAATTTTTTGAATCACTGAATGAGTGAAAGGAAAGCCACACATCAGTGAATTGCTTCTCTACCAGAAACTCCAAAAAACCACACAAATGCCTCCTGTGCTGCCTTGTATGAAGTCATGACAAATCTCTGAATGAAATTCTGCCCAAGAAATAATTGAGCAGAAATTTCCAGATCGTTTGGTTAATTCACAGTAAAATAACGATTTGCCCGATTTTATATTTTATCCCCCAATAAGAAAATCACCAATAAAATTGTGCTTTGAGGTTCCCCCCTCGGGTATTTAAGGAAAGGGCTTGACCTGCATTGGTGTTAAACCCCTCTGTTAATTAAGCACCGTAAATGAACGTCAGCCAGATCAGCTGGGTGTAATTAGCCAGGGAATATTTATAGCAGGAACTTGGATGCACAGCACATCCACGCAAACCATTCCACCAGAGAATCATGGAATGGTTGGAAAGGACCTTAAATCCCACCCATCCCCCCCCTGCCATGGCAGGGACACCTCCCACTGTCCCAGGCTGCTCCGGCCCCCGTGTCCAGCCTGGCCTTGGGCCCTGCCAGGGATCCAGGGGCAGCCCCAGCTGCTCTGGGGATTCCAGCCCAGACAGGAATTCCCAATTCCCAATATCCCATCCATCCCTGCCCTCTGGCAGTGGCAGCCATTCCCTGGCTCCTGTCCTTCCATCCCTCGTCCCCAGTCCCTCCCCAGCTCTCCTGGAGCCCCTCCAGGCCCTGCAAGGGGCTCTGAGGAGTCCCAGGACCCTTCTCAAGGGTCCCACCTTCTCATCCAAAAGTGGGAACATTCCCTGCCTGGGGAACACCTCGGTGCCTCTGGGGGAAGGCAAGGATGACTTCAGGGCGCGTTAATGAAGCTCTCAGACCAGAGCTCAGTGTCAGAGCTGACTGAGGAGATCAGATCAGATCAGCACAACGCTGCATCCTCCCTTCCCAGGGAAGGGTTTTGGTGTCCCTGGACTGGCACCAGCTGGTTCAGAGTAAGAAAGAGCCCAAGAACCCCTGAAGTTCAAACCCGCGGTGTCGGCGCTGACTCCAGCCCTGCCAGAGCTTTGTTTCTCCCTGGGAGGCTCCAGAGGGCGAGTGCTGGGCCTTGTGTCACCTCTCGTGCTCCCGGGGGCACTCTGGGCACACCAGGGACACCCTGTGAGGATCCCTCCCCTAAGTGAGGGAGCCCCACACCTGCACCTCTGAAGAAGGCTGGGGGCCAACCCAGCTGGAACTCCACGGCGGGCACAAGGGGAGCTCGGGGGGCTCAGGGGGCACCCGCTAATTCTTGAACCATTTCTCTCCTCCTGACATCCTTCCTGTCCCCATCCCTGCCCTCTCCCCTCTGCAGCGTGTCCCTGACCCCAGCTGGGGACGGGGACTCTCAGAGGAGCCAGCAATGTCTCCGGTGGGATGGAGAAGCTTTGCAGAGCTGGGCAGCTCCCATCACAGCCCCCCTTTCACACCCTCCGAGCAAGGAGCACAACTACAATGTTCCATTCTCCTCCTTCATTAGTCCTGGTATTATTCAGGAAACTCTGGCAGCTTAGCAACAGCTTCTGATGACCTGAAAAGCTTCCACGTGCTGAAAGGCAACATTTGGGGAGCTCAGCTGGAGGGAAAAATAATGTGGGGAAGCCTCCATCCACCTCTACACCCGCTTCCTTGTGCCCCCCAGAAGGATTTCTGCGTCCAACCCTGTCAGCAAACAGAATTCCCATCTCCCAGATAGTTCCCATCCATGTTTGTTTGGCTCAGCCTCTCTCATCCCTTAATTCTTAGGAACAATGCTTTTTAGTTCAAAAAATAAAACCAACCAACTCAAAAAGCCTCAAAACAAATGCCCTGAAACAAACCATGTGCTCCTGCATGGCTTTCCTGGGATGCTTCTGATGTACACACGATACCAAACTCTCCCCAGTTCCTGCAACAGCTCTGATATCCCTCTTGGTGGCTTTGCTCCTTGGCACTTGGAGTTCTGGTATTTAATGTCATTCTGCCACAAATTGATGCTGGAATCCATTAAAACAAGACTGATTTAAGGGTGGGGTGTTTTTTCCTGTGTAGGTGAGAGGAATAGCGGAGCTGCCTCTACAAACCAGCCCTGGGTCTGCTGGGAGATGAAACCAGCACCGGGAGAGAAAAGAAACAACGGGATGGATTCCACTGATTGAGGAATGGAAAAAGAGATTTGCTTTTACAAATAAACTCTGGGTTTGCTGTTAAATGAAATCAGACATTGTAAGATGAAAGAAAACCCCTAAATTCCATAAGAAATAAAAATTAAAGGGGAGGGTTGTACATTAGAGGGGAATGTTTGGGGAAGTCTGAACCTCTCAAGTGCCTCAGCCAGTGGGAAAGAGAGAGGGAAATGCGGCCGGGAAATCGGGATAAAAAGGAGGCTGCATCCTCCAAAAATTGGAGAGACCCCAGGGGAATGCCCCATGGCCTCTCCCTTTATTGGAATAAAGTCAAAGGACTCCTCTGTCTCCTTTTTGGACATAAACCTCTGGTGTTTGTGGATTAATTTTCCTGACAGGGGGAAACACTTATTTTAAACAGTTTCTGTGGAAAAGATTAGGAATCACAGCATAGCAGTGGGAGACATTTTGAAACGAGATTAAATACACATAACTCATTTCACAATTATTGTTTCTTTTTTAAATTTCATTATTTTTAAACTCTTCTAACTGTGCATTCAGTCCCTGGGCACGTTAATTACCTGCTGGTGCCTCATCAGCTCCATCATTTCCATGGCACTGATGAAGAGGTGACAAGGATCCGAGTGATCCACCAGGAATGTGGGAAGAGGCTGATTCTGCCAAACGCTCCACTCGGACAAGGAGAGCTCCCGAGCTGCCCCCTCCTCGGGCTTCTGCAGGGGAAATTGGGATGGGAAAAGAGATTTTCAGCAAGGAGATGTTCAGCAGAACCTCTCTGTCAGGGACAATAAATACAGAAATGCAGAGAAGGATTGAAACATTATCACACAGGTTTAAGTCTGGTCTAAAATAAAAACATCAGGAGCAAGCTGGGCTAGGGAAAGGGGCCCAGGTGTCCCCGCCCAGGGCAGGGGGTGGAATGAGATGGGTTTGAGATCCTTTTAAACCCAAACCATCCTGGGACTCTGTGAATACAGCATCCTGCATGGAATTCTTAAAATCAGGAGCAGAACTTAACAGATACTGAGACTTCCTAATATATTTTTAATTTATCCACCCAACTTTTAACTGACAGACCTTTTTACTTACAGACCCAACCTCAAAGACCCATTTCCAACATCCAATTTCTAAATTCTTAACCTCAAAATCCCACATGTAAATCTCAAAAAGGCATTTTTATAACAGACTTCCTTCAAATCCAGAGTTAACTCCAATATTTCCAGCATCCTTCACGAAAGGAAACATCCTGTGGAACTCACTGGTGTTTCTTCCAGGTTTTCTAAGGTTTCAAACTGAACTCGAGGCAATACTGGTTCCTTTATCCCATCACTTTCCTTAATCCTGTAGAGTCTGTCCCATATTTCAAATTCCTCAGGTGACAAGGACCAGCTCTCATGGGAGCTCATTTGCTTTTGGCCTGTGGGGGGGAAAAACAGCAACAGAAAAACGTTACCTGCTGTAGGGAAAGGGATGCACAGAATTAAAGAACTCAGTGTGGTACCAGCCACAAAAAAACCTTCTCTGAGCCACAACCAAACCAGAGGCAGAGAACCTGAAGCCAGGGACAAGAATCCAAAGACTTCATGCTTTAGATGGGGAAATATCATCAAACAGCTGCTTTGGGGGAGGGCATCATATAAAACCAGAGAGAGACAGATACAAATCACTATCCCAAACAATGCCAAACCCCTTAAACAGCCCTGGGTGAGAAGTGATTACAAAGAATCAGAGCTGAGAATGTGATTGTTTTCGGGCCAGATGTGTGAAGCTGGGAGAAAAATAATGAAGGTAATGTGCCAGTGTTTGAACAGAAAGGATTTGGGGTGAATCTGCAGCCCCAGGCTCTTTTGGGAATTTGGGAATTAATTAATTAATTAAGCCTGGATCTCTCAGTCCTCTCAAGTCCCAGCTGCCAGGGGCTGTGTCTGCACAGAGCAAACCCTGAGAACGGAGTCCTGCTCAGGAAAACCTGGAAAAGTGAACCAGCAGTGAGGTTCTTAAGGCCATCACTAAAAAACCCCAGAAAATCAACACTGCTATCAAGTATTTCTGACTCAGGTGTAGATGTCACATTCCCAAAGAGATAACACCCAGTCCTGGCAGAGGAGGGAAAAAGAGACCGGAAGGAAAAGGAAAGGAGGAACAATTCTCAGAGAAGAATTTGGAATGCGGGAATATCCTGAGTGGGAAAGGACCCACAGGGATCACAGAATCAGGAATATCCTGAATGGGAAGGGATTCACAGGGATCACAGAATCAGGAATATCCTGAGTGGGAAGGGACCCACAGGGATCACAGAATCAGGAATATCCTGAGTGGGAAGGGACCCCTGGGATCACAGAATCAGGAATATCCTGAGTGGGAAGGGACCCCTGGGATCACAGAATCAGGACAGTCCTGCTCTAGAAGGGACCCACAGGGACCACCCAGCCCAGCCCCTGGCCCAGCCCAGGCCCCCAGCAGTCCCACCCTGGCAGCGCTGTCCCAAGGCTCCCGGAGCTCTGGCAGCCTCGGGGCCGTGCCCGTTCCCTGCTCCCGAGGATCTGCTGCCATCCAGCCCCAGCAGGGCACGCTGAGCCCAGCAGCGACCTCAGTGCTGCGTTCCAGCTCCGTGGGACAGGGACGAGATGATCCCGGGACATCAGCCCATGGTGCAACCCTGCCAGGCAAGGAGCCCTGGAGCAGCTGGCAGAACTCGGGAACAGACGATTCCCGGAGCTCTGGGATTCCTGCTGGGGAGCACGGGCAGGGCTCTGGCTGCCCAGAACGTTTCCCAAACACGAAGAAAGAGGGAGCCGGACAAACAGGACTGCTGCCACCAGAGAATGGGAGTGCAGGGAGAACGTTGCCACCCTCAGGGAGGCTGATCAGGCTGTTTGGATCCGGGGCTGGGAATCACCTGCAGGCCCTGGCACAGCCTCTCCCCTCCATGGGAAGCAGCTGGTGCTGTCCCACGGGTAATTATCCTCCGGAACATTCCGAGTTAGAGATGCCAGGCCCTACCAGACACAAGCACTCGAACCATCCACGTTATTTTCCTTGTTTTTCTCCAGAACCAAGAAATTTTCATTGTTCTTGAATGAGAAGAGAGCAAGAATTAGCCACGGGCAACTGGAAAGGCATGAAAACCCCACGGAGGGCTAAACACTAAAGCAGGTGTTGGTAATCCTAAAAAGTGAGTCCAAACCAATTATCATCAGGATAAAAGCAGCAATCACAGAAATAACATGAAATAGTAAAATCAAACAAAACCCACGGTTATTGATGACTCAAAACTGATCCATCTGAAATGAGGGAGTAGAAGAATTGTGGAGAACCAACAGAAGAATTGAGAAAAAGAGATTTCATCTGGACAAAAGCAAAAAGAAAAAGGAATTACTGATAGACTGAATTGAAGTTCAGCTCCCAGGAACAACAATATTAACACGTTCCTCACTTTAGCAAATTCTTATAAAAACTCCACACAAACAAAACTCAAAAATCAGAGAAAAAAAGTATCTTAAAATCACAGGCAAACCCCAAAAATCACAAGCAAAAACAATCTTGAAATACAAGAACTTATATAAGAGGCTTATGGAGCAAAGGGATTTTTTGCTGCACTTTTTGAAGGAGAGCTCTGAAAACTGAAGGACACACTTGGTTAATGATGGGGCAGCACAAGATATTGGACCCTTCTGGGGCTGACAGACAGAAGTCATGGAAGGGGTTCTGAAGTGAAAGGGGGGTGTAAAATTAATAGAAATTGGATCAAATTAAGAAGAACAGGAAATGTGTAGTTTTTCAGGTAATGAGAGACAGGACCAGAGGAAACGGCCTCAAGCAGGGGTTCAGGGTGGACATGGGGAGGAATTTCTTTGTGGAAAGGGTGGTCAGGGCTTGGAACTGCCCGGGCAGTGCTGGAGTGCCCATCCCTGCAGGCATTTACAGCCCTGGGCATGTGGCACTTGGGGACATGGGGCAGTGGTGGCCCTGGCACTGTCGATGGGCTCACAGGGGTTTTCCAACCTAAGTGATTCCATAATTGTATTTATTTTGACAAGAAAACGAGGAGAATGCTTGAAATCCCTGTGATAACTGAGCCCATGACAGCTCCGTTTCTGCCATGGAGAAACCTGAGGGTGAACTGGACCTCACCAACAAAGTGAGAGCAGATATAAGAACACACCCAGCTCACCCACTGCTGCCAGCTTTACCCATTCTTACTGTGGGAACGGGCACTAAAATGAAGAGAAAATGCAAAAAAGTCAACTCCTTTCTTTGTCCTCTTTCGGAGCTTTACCCTGAGCGTCACCAAAATCAGGAGCAGCCCCTGGTTCACCCAGCAGCCAAGGGGACTCGGCACCAGGCTGGGGCTCAGCGAGCTGCACACGCAGCCCTGGCTGGCAGGAGGGGCACGGAGCCCTGCCCGGGTCACCCTGGGGACCCTGCCCTGTCCTCACACCCTGGGGACCCTCCCTGCCCTCCCTGGGGACCCTGTCCTGCCCACCCTGGGGACCCTCC
>WAAG01093507.1:8397-41680 GCA_013390105.1 Tichodroma muraria
CCGGGCGGGGCGGGGGGCTGCCCGGTGCCGAGGGGACACACGGGTGTCTGGGACCACCCCGCGCTGTCCCTGAGGGGCCTGGGGTCCGCCTGTCCCGCCCCGCCAGCGTGAGGGGGATCGGGAGTGCGGGATGGGGCGCCCCTCGTTCCGGGGCCTCTGAGGCGAGGTGTCCCCGGCTTGGGCTGGTGACCGCCCTCGGCTTGGCCGCAGCGGGACCCCCCTGACTCACATGGGGCCAGACAGTCCCGGCAGCTCCCTGAGGAGCCATTGGGCTGCCCCGGCTCTCCTCCGGCTTGCCTTGACACCCCTTACCCTGGCCCTGCTGTCCTCTCAGCCCCCGATGGCGGATGCCACCTCAGCCACCACCCCACCTCGGAGCAGGGATCCCGCTCACCCCACCCCACCTCATCCGGGAGCAGGGATCCCGCTCACCCCACCTTCCGCAGGCAGAGGCACAAGGCCACCCCTGGCTTGTCACCCCCGGTTTCTGGAAGCTGTAGGATTTAGTTGTCGAGTCACCCAACAGACAGGCCCCATTTTCAACCCATCCCCTCGCAGCCCCCTGATCCCGGGGGAGCTGGGGCAGCACTGCCAGGGAGCGGAGCGGGGTGACGGGAGGAGGAAGTTCTGTGGTGTCTTCCTGCAAGGCTTCGGTTCCCTCCGGAGGCGCCTGGATCCTCCAGCAGCTGCTGCTTCCCACTGGAGCCCATGCTGGTCCCACAGGTGGGCTGCACCCAGCAAGGGGCTCCTCCACCTTCAGCCTGCCTGTGATGTACCGCTTCACCCACTCCCACTGACACGCTGTTCCGTAGGAAACCAGATTTTTATCCAGCCATTTCCCGTTATTTGAGGAGAGTTATTTGCCGTTTCCTCCGGAGTCGTAATTCCATGTGAGCTCACTCACGGGTGCCGGCGGTGTCCCGGCTCCTCAGGCGGAGCGGGTGAGCTGAGCTGTGATGTTTAGATACACAAATTACATTCTGATTTGTGTAGGTGAGCGTAGGATTTCCCATGGCAATGATTAACAGTTCGGAGGCATGCTGGAGGAAGCGGCGGGATAAGGGAGTGTCTGATCCGGTGATGGGCTTTTTGGGATAGAGGGGGGAAGAAAATGGGCGAAGCTCATTTGATCGGTGCCGTGTTTAGCTGTGACTTAATGAAGGTCTTCAGATCCTTGGGTAAACCGGAGGGAAAACTTGCCAGGGAATGTGGTGCCATTCTCAGCTTTGTCTCGCGGAGCGTGTGACAGACGTGTGAGCCCTGACTCCGCGCGTGTTGGGAATTGCACACACGTCCACACGCTGGTGCCTTCCCTGCACATCCTGAGAGCAGGAGGAGGGAATGCAAATGATGCCGGATGGAAGCGGAGGAAGCATCATCCTGGGAAGTACAGCCTGGGTCCAGCAAAGGATTCAGGCACATCCCTCAGCCTGTGCTGCTGAGCCCGGTTCCCAGGAAATGTGATGTGTCACTGATGGGATGAACTCTTCCTGAGCTTCTCTGCAATAATCTGGAAGTGTCCATGGATCCAAGTGGATCTTTGTGGGATCAGCCGCCTTCTGCTGCCACCCATCCACAGCTCAAAATCATTCCCTGTATCCCATAGACATTCACCTATTCCTAGAGGATTTCCTGGCTCCTTGCCAGGCTGGTTGACGTTGCGAGCAAGACATTAAGAGAGTGAATGCTTCCATTTTTTACTAGGAAAGAAAAAGAAAAAGCTGCCCTTAAATGTATTTATTCTATTTATACAACAAAACCTCATTGCCTTGAAAGCTGTGTTTACATCCAGTGACTGCAGCATTGTGTGGTGACATCAGTCCATGGGGTGACTATTCCACTGCTACATTTTTCAGCTGGCAAAGGAGGAGGCTTGGCCTTTTCCTGAAACGAAGGCAGAAAGGAGAAAGTCCTTGCTTTGTTCTAAAAATGGGCTTATGGGTCATTAAAAATATTAATGCTATTTTGAAATGGATCAAACTTTGCCCTAGTTACTCAGGCCTGGAAACAGGCGGCTGCTTAGTGTAACCCTCCTTTGTTTCACGAAAATAATTTGCTTTTTTAAAGCTTACAGAGCAAATTAGGGTGAGTATGTGGGATTGCCCCTGGTCATAGCTGGGTCGCTGTCACATCCCCGGGAGCTCGTGTAGGGGTGTGTGATGCATCCAGAGTAGGATTTAGCCTTGGGCTAGAGGTCAGCATGAGGTTATGCCTCATTTAAGGCTCTTCCTGAACATACCAAGCCATGCATAGACCTCTCAACTGCTGCCAGTTGAATGGTTGAGGCAGCTGCAGATGAAAAAAAAAAATCACAAATATTTTCTTGCTCTGAGTAGTGGACACTGCTTTTCCCAAAGTAAGGATTGTTACTCCAAGTTCTGCTTGGCACGGTGAAGTCCAGCCAGCTCATGGAGGTTTGTAATAGATTTCACTGAATTTTGTCTGAAATTCTTTGTGCTTGGCAGTTGTAGATGTTCAGCAGCCTGGTCCCTCTGATCCAGTGAGATCCCTGCTCCCAGTCACTCCTTTAAACAGCACAGACTGGAACAAATCGTGTGAAATCTCGTGTTTCCCATCGTGGCCAATTTTGTGTTGAAATTGGAATGACCCACCTATCAAGAATTCAGTTTTAAAACCATAAAAGGGATTACAGAGGTTATAGGTACTTTTTGGTGAGGGTTTTCAAGCTGGATAGGGGATTTAGGAGAGCTCCTAAAGGGAGCCAGGAAAAGCCAAGGAACTATTTTGAAAAGAGGCTCCTCTCCAGCACAGGCCAAGGATCATCACTGCCACATCTTAGACTGCACACAGTGGGTTAAACTGGGAAGAAAACTATGATTTTGGTAGGTTGTTTTTCATTTTAATCATGTTAATATCCTTTCTGTTTGTTGTTTGGTTTCTGCCCTTTTATGATGGATTTTCAGTTTCCACTTCCTGGCATTTCTTTGTGACTCTGAATGCTGGGAACCTGACAAGTGAAAGCTGAGATGTTTCAGACAGAGGGGCCTTTACACAAAAAGCCAGAAATATCCACAACCAAATGACTGGCTTGTAAAAGAGAAAAGAAAATAAAATACTGAGACTTGAAAGAAGTGACAAGTCAACATTGCAAGCTGAATGTGATTATAGAATCATGGAATGGACAGGGACACTTTCCAGTAGATCAGGTTGCTCCAAGTCCCATCCAACATGGCCTGGAACACTTCCAGAGATCCAAGAGCAGCCACAGCTCCTCTGGGCAAGCTGTGCCAGGGCCTACCCCCCTCCCAGTCAGAAATTCCTTCCCGATATTCCATCCAACCCTGCCCTCTGGCAGTGGGAAGCCATTCCTTGGGTCCTGTCCCTCCAGGTCCTCATCCCAAATCACTCTCCCGTGGTTGTTGTGCAGGCAGCGGCATTTTACAGGGAATTGGAATAGCTGGCATCCACCAGATGAGCAGGAGCAAGAGCAGCCTGACTTTTTCTTGTTGAGAAAAAACCAGGATGGCCTCAGAGTGGTGACATGGTGCCCTTGTCCTCCCTCATGTCATGCCCATGCCACGAGTGGCTCTGGCCTCGGCTGCCTCCCTGATTAATGGAAGTGGGAAGCAGCATGTGGCATTGGTTGTGCCTTGCTGCATCTTCCCTGCTAAGCCCATGGGTGACAAACAGCACACTTAAATATTGTTTAGGGCCTGGGTGATGTTCAGAGGCAGCAGGCTTTATATCAACTCCCCTGGATCACTGACTGGAACCTTCTCCAGCGGGGGAAGGAGCCAGGGGTGGGTATTGTCATGCTTTGCGAGGCACAGGGCGTCCCATGGGTCACTTCTGAAAGTCACTTCAATCTGGAGAGCCGCAGCTCCTGTGCTCCTGCTAGAAATGCTCCTATTTGCCATCAGTTCAGAAAAGGTGGAGTGTTAAAACAGGAAAATAACCGAATCCAGATCTCCCAAATGGGGTGGAGGCTCTGGAGAAGGGGCTGAGTTCTGCGAAGCCCATAAAGCATATTTAAAGCACTTTATATACATAAGCATTTTATGCCGAGTGTAATTACTTTTCATGTTGTATCCTAAAATTTCATGGCATGTTTACCAAACTTTATTTTCAGGCAATTTTACCAACAAAAGGGTAGAAATAATTTAATGTCAGAAAAAAGAAGTAAATCCAATACTGGTGGTGGAGATGAAGGGAGGAAAGGACAAACAGAGCAGATGAAGGACCATGCAGAAAATGTGTGCTGGGAGGGAAGTGGGAGTTCTGGAGATGCATCCCTGGAGGTGTCCAAGGCCAGACTGGATGGGGCTTAGAGCAACCCGGGATAGTGGAGGGTGTCCCTGCCCTTGACAGGGTGTGGAATGAGATGTTCTTTATGTTCCCTTCCAACCCAAACCATTCTGGGATTCTCTGTTACCCTGGAGCCTGGCTAGGCTTAAATGTGGGAAAGGGAGCAGGCCCAGGGTTTGCACCTGACAAACAGATAATGGCTTTTTGCTGGTGCTCTTCCAACAGTGTTTTGGCTATGGGAGGTTTCCACCTTGCCTCTGACTCAGCCATTCCTGCTGTGTGAACTGTCATGGCCACAGCCACGTAGCTGTCTAACCTGACCTCAAACTTCCTGAAAAAATTCTGCAAAAAAACCCTCTGATTTGCTTTGTTCCCAAGGTGGTTGCCTGTCTGTGTCTGCAAAGCTTAGCCTGGGAATTTGACAGCAGTAGGAACTGCTCTTCAGAGCCAACTAAGCACTGGAGCTTCACGTAGTAGGTGTTGTAATTAAAAATGTCACGTTGTACTTTGGCATTTGAGATGTTGTAACAGGCAGGTTTGGGGCCAGTTATCATCCAGACTCTTGCTCCTGTCAGCAGTGGTTCACGTGGGAAGGTCCCAAACCACTCCTGCTATCAGCAGAATCATTCATCCCCTTGTTCCCTCTGCCAAAGGGAGAAGGGGCTGAGCTGGCCACGCCGGAGCTGAAGCTGTGCTGCTGCCAGCTGGGTGACTCAGGGCTGGCAGGAAGAAGGTGCACTCCACATCTCCACTGCTTCAAAAAAAGCAAAGGGTGAGGATGAAGCCTGGCAGCAGCAGCCACCCTGCTCAGCTCCCTGCTGCAGGCATCCCGGGGTGCAGAGGGTCCCTGCCAGGAGAATGTGGGAGTGCAGACTGGGTTGGCAGAGGTGTTTAAACATCTGTGCAGCTGAGCTGTAGGAGTTTGCCCTGAGTTTAGAGAGGACAGCTTGGGATCCCAAAGGGAAATTACCAAGCGTGGCCTTTTCCAGAATCCAGAAAAAAAGACCTCTGAGGTCATCAAGTCCCAAATACCACCTTGTTAACCAGACCGTGTCACCGAGTGCCACAGCCAGTCTTTCCTGAAGCACCTCCAGAGATGGTGACTCCACCACATCCCTGAACAGTCCTTTTCTAGTTACCTGCCATTCTTGGTTGTTGAATGACAGCTCCTTTTGCCACAGCAGTCTTCTTCACCTGTTTCTGATGCCCTGCACCTCCAGGGTTTGTCATTGATCCGTCATTTCCACAGATTCATGGCACCTGTGATTACATCCAGTCTGAGGAGGTGCAGATGATTTCCTCGTTGGGAAACGTGTAAGTTCTGCCTTCCCCTTCCTTGCTGCATTTCCCAGATCAGCAGCCCCAGGTGTAAGGAGATAGTGCAGCAAGAGAGCCTGACAGAGGTACATGTGTCACTTATCAGGTCCCAGTGGTTCTGGTTAGTGGATGGGCAGCATTTGGTATTTCCCCTGCTTGAATCTGGGGTCCTCTGGTTCTGTGGAGATGTCAAAAATCCAAGCAAAGGTGTGAGCAGAGTAGAGGGAATGTTGTGTGTCTGTGAGATCAGCTGTGCCCTGGGTGCAGGAGGTGTGGAGAGAGACTTATTTACAAGACCACATAGTACCGGGATGAGGGGGAAAGGTTTCCCACTGCCAGAGGGCAGGGTTAGATGGGATATTTGGAAAAACGTCTCTGTGAGGGTGGTAAGGCCTTGTCACATGGTGCCCAGAGAAGCTGTGGCTGCCCCTGCATCCAAGGCCAGGCTGGATAGGACTTGGAGCAACGTGGAATAGTGGAAGGTGTTAATTTGTGTAAGCGTTGAAATTGGATGGGCATTAAGATCCCTTCCAACCCAAACCAGTCTGGGATTCTGTGACACAGCAAGGGGTGGTGAATGTGTGTGTGTGGTAACCCAGCTTGGGAGGATTTCTGACCTGCTGGCCAGGAACCTCTGCAGGGTGCGTTGCAGGCAGGACTGCAGGTAAGACAGGGCTTTGCCCAGCCAGGCTTCCCTGCTCCAGCCTCTGGAAGGCCCTGTCTCCCAGGAGCACCTCTGTCTAGACACCTTCTGGCAGCCCCTGCTGAGGGAATTTGCCAGCTCTCAGCTGGCCAGGCCAGGCTCAGCTCTTCGGGGTGCATCCTTTGTGCAGAACCAGGGCAGGTTATTGCTGGAAAACACCCTGCTCTGACTCTCCGGTGCTCACGCATTGCTTCCACGCTTTATTCCCCATTTTTCCCTGGCTGGCTGGATCAGGTGCCGAGCTCTGCGTGGAGAGGAGAGGATTCCTGGTGCATGCTCGGCACTCCCCGCCCCTCCCAGCCTCCTCAGAGCCTGATCATCGCCGGCTGCGTGTGGCAGAGGGAGTTCAGCACGGCCACAGAGAGCACAGCGAGCACAGCTCGTGTGCCAGCAGCAGCCAGGCCGACCGTGCCCAGTGCAGGGGAGATGCCTGGGGAGGGATGGCTGTGTTCCCCAGAGCTGTTGTGGAGGGCAGATAAGCTTCCTGCAAGCTGCAGCTCTCTGGAGAGCATCCGGAGGGATGGAGCCTGACTGCAAGCTCTGTTCAGTTGCTGTTGGTGGCAGTGTGATATGTTTGGGGTGCAGACTCCAGGAATGACCCACACAGTTACCACTGCTGGTGAAACTGATCCCCTGAGAGCTGCTGATAAGCAGCCTGACACAACAGATACAGGTTGCTCTGTTTCAAGGAAATAATGGCAAGTTCAAGCTTCCCATCGAACCTCGATTTTCTCTCCTTGGTAGTTTGTTTTCCATGAAGTAACTTGGTTTGAATGCCCTCAGAATGGCATCACTGTCTGACATTGGTGTTTTTGTGTGTGTGACATCTGAGCTGGGATTGTTTTGCCCAGAGAAGAGAAAGCTCCAGGGAGACCTCACCGTGGCTTTCCAGTACTTGGAAGTGGCTTATAACAAAGGAGAGTGACTTTGTACGTGGGCAGATACAGGGGACGAGGGGAATATGGATTTAGGACGAGGGGAATAGGGGCAGATATAGGACGAGGGGAAATGGATTTAAACTAAAACAGGAGAGATTAGATTAGATGTGAGGAGAAGATTCTTCTCTGTGAGGATGGGGAGGCCCTGGCACAGGGTGCCCAGAGAAGCTGTGTCTGTCCCTGGATCCCTGGAAGTGTTCAAGGCCAGGCTGAACAGGGCTTGGAGCAACCTGGGGTAGTTTAAGGTGTCCCTGCCCACGGCAGAGGGGTGGAACAAGATGATTTTTAAGGTCCCTTCTAACCCAGACTGTTCTGGGATTGTGATATAAGTGGGGGAATTGGAGCCCAGGCTGCAGCCCCTGCTTTCCACAGGCAGTGCTTGGATAGCTGAGACTCCTGGGATCTGAGAGAACCTGAGAGCAGGGCTGGCAAACTGGCTTCCTCAGGCTCTGGTCAGGCAGTGTTTGCACAGATGATGGGACATGGCTGTGTTTCATTCTCTGGAATGAAATGTATTTATTGTGCAGGCTCACTTGAGGACAAGGCTGATTCCTTTGTGGGACTCTGGGAAGCAGTCAGCATTTCTGTGACCTGTTCTTCCATGGCTAAGGGAGAACAGGCTTCAGCAAGCACTCGCCAAACATTGCATAATTAGTGGCATGTAATTAACTCCTAGAGAAGAATAAATTAAGTAAATTACATTAGACATGTCTGTCAGTCTGCACACAGGCACGATGTGAAATATGCTGTTTCAGTTGAATTAATTTAGTCAAAAGCAAGTCCTAAACGAGTTAAAGAATCCTTTGCTTTTTTTATGCTGTCTGACAGCCCAGTAAGTACGAACGCAAATCCTGCTCTCCTTCCCCTTCCCTCTTGGAATTGCCATATGGAAAAGAGACGTGGCTTCCACCCCGCTCCAGAGTCATGGAAATGAGCTGTTATGAAATGGGGAAAAGGAGCTGCTGGATCCTGACAATTTCTGAATGAGCAGCTGGAGAATTGACGTAATTGCAGGGCGCCGGGAGAGAGCCGAGAGAAAGGAGGAGTCGGCTCAGAAAAGGAGTGAAAACAAGAGTGTGTTTAGGAAGGCTGAGCTCTCCTTCCTTTCTCCTTTTTGGCCAGATGAGTTTTTGCCACTGCCAGGTGCAGCTTCCTTCAAGGCAAGTAATTCATTTATGGCCAGAAAGACCAGTTAAAGTCATTGATTTCCAGTAGTGTGCGGTCATTTTATAAAATAATCCCTGGCTCTGCAGTGTGGCAGATAATCTAATAAACAGAACCTGGAAGTTTCATCACATGGAAATACGAATATAAATATGAAAAAGATAGTTTTGTCTGCGGAGGGCCTATGTGAAAGAAGCAGAGATAGGGATGAAATTAGTTTAGAAACCTGCTTAATATAATCTCTCTTTCCTGTTGTCCTCAAGGAACTGGGGAATCAACGTATCCTGCTCATAATGCTTTGTGTTGTGCCTGTGTTGTGCAAACAGCCTGGTTTTCCTGGTGTTCAGGTGATGGAAACAAGGCAGTCCCCTAGGAGACCATGGCCACTTCTGTGTCTGGAGACATTCTCCCCAAATCTGTTAATATCTGCTTTAAAAAATTACTGTCTTTCAGATTGTGATGATTTGAAGGGACAAAACAATCCCTTCTCCTCTGCACTGGTTGTTGGCTCAGGTGCTGGAAAGAGCAAAGGGAGAAGATGTGGAAGATCCCATCCAGGCACCAGGAGAGGGGATCTGGCACCAGGTGTCCCTCTGGCAGCAGGATGGCAGGGGACTCTCCTCAGCCCCTGTCCTGGTGCTTGGGTCCTTGGCCAGGGCTGGGAAGTCCATTCAGTTCTCTGAGCCAGGGGCATCCAAGGATTTGTGCCCATCTTGGTACCCACTGCTAGTGCAGGATGAGTAAAAACGTAAATCATGGAATCCCAGAAGAGTTTGGGTTGGAAGGGACCTAAAGTTCATCCAGTCCCACCCCCTGCCATTGGCAGGGGCACCTTCCACTATCCCAGGCTGCTCCAATCCCCATCCAGCCTGGCCTTGGCCACTGCCAGGGATCCAGGGGCAGCCACAGCTTCTCTGGGCACCCTGTGCCAGGGCCTCCCCACCCTCACAGGGAACAATTCCTTCCTAAAATCGAATTAAATTTCTCCTTGTTTAGTTTGAAGCCATTCCCTGAGTCCTGTCTCTCCATCCCTCATCCCCAGTCCCTCCCCAGCTCTCCTGGAGCCCCTTTAGGCCTTGGAAGGGGCTCTGAGCATTCCCTGGATGCTTTTCTTCTCCAGGTGAGCACTCCCAGCTCTCCCAGCCTGGCTTCAGTGCAGGTCCCACTTCCCTCTGTCTCTGTGCATGGAGGTGGGATTTGTCTGGTCTGGGAAGGTGGCACAGCTGTTGCACCCTGATGGCTGAGTTAGAATCAGAAATATTTAAGTTTAATTTGATTTACAGATCTTTTCCTGCCTCCGCCATGAGTCACATCCTATCCAAGGATCTCTCCACTGTCCTTTCTATGCAGCTGGAAGAAGAAAATAAAAATAGGACTTGGGTTAGCTGAACAGGGCTTTGGGAAACACCACAAGAGAGGAGGCATTTCCTATCCTTTATATGGCCTTTGCAGCTTGGCAATGCTTAAAATGAGCACGTGAGCCTGTGGCCCTTTGGCACCTGGCCATCCTTACCTGTTGGGAATGCCTCAGTGCTGGAAAAGGTGTTTGGTGTGTGCCTGCTCTCAGACATCTACATTTGGCAGTGTGTCCCTGGATCCTGACTCCATGGATTTGAAATGGGGAGGACTTTTCTTTTTTTCCTGGGGGCCCCTAAGCAGTGACGCGGGGCAGGGGCTGGTGCTCCAAGGGATTTTAGTGCTGCAGTCTGGTGGAGAATCTCGCTTTTCACAGATTTGGGACTTTTGTTTAGCTCAAAAACCTCCAAGCAATGGGAAGAAAAGATCTTTGTCTTTCAGCTGTGAGCAGAGAAAGCTCATAGTATATGTCCAAGAGCCACCAGAAATCCCCTGGCAACCAGGCTTAATGATCCCAGTACTTCCTTGTGGGACCTTAGGAAATCACAAAAGTGCTGCTGTTATTTAAAATATGGAGTTACTGCTGGAGGCTTCTTTATAGAGAGGCCCGGAACGGGCAAATCCTATTCCTCTTGATATTTATAACTTCTCTTTTAGCACGTGCACACACAGTCCTTGTGCTTTGAAACAGCTCAAAACTGGGTCCCTGAGGTCAGGGGCTGAAAGAGAGACTGAGGAGGTTTAGCTTGAGGCAAAACTTGGGAAAGTTACAGCCCGAGGCAGCAAACTGGGAAGTTTTTGTTGGAATGTGGGGTGGCTTTCCATCTCACACTCCTTTCCCTGCTGGCAAGGAAAGTGCTTCTTTCACGTGGCTGTAGGTGAGCTGACTGGCACATTAATCACCTTCAGCATCTCTTCCCTGTGCTGGAAAGTTTGGAAAGACCAGGAAAGGAAAATTACTGGAAAGGAAAAACTGGAAAATTACCCTCTTTGTAAATCCCAGGGCTGCAGGTCTTAAAATGCATCCAGGTCCTGTGAGACCCTCCCGTGTGATCCCTCCACAGCCCAGGCAGCAGCTCCAAAGGGAACTTTGCCATTTCCAAGTGGGAAAGTGGGCAGTGCTTGTGCTTTGTGTGTGCTTTCCACTTGGGAGCAGAGAAGTGGCTTTTATCAGGATGGGCTTGTGTCTGCGTGGCCTGATTCCTGCTGGGAGTGTCCTGGGGGATGCTGCTGCTGAGGCTGATGGCAGGAACAGCGGATTGCGCTTGGAGCATCAGCTCAGGCTGCAGATGGAGCAGGAATGTGGTGCTACAGGAGCAGCAGTGGCACAGGATACACGAAGGCAGCATCCTTTGATAGAGATGTGAGATCCTTGGACATCTCAGCAGGAGAGCTGCTTCTGTTTTTGAGTCAGCCTTCAGGAAGGACCTGGTGGGGAGTGTCCAGAGGAGAGCAGATCCCTAGATAGTGTGGTAGAAGGGATGATGAGAAGGCTTGGACTTCACTTTTCCAGCTGAGAAAGGGCTGAGGGAGGTGTTATGTCAGGCACTGTTTATGTAGGAAGTTGCAGGGATCAGTTTTCCATGTAGGATAAAATCTAAGGGATGTGTTTTGCCAAGGGACATTCCAGCAGGGAATGCTCTGCCTGTGTGGAGCACGGGGTCAGATGACCCCAAAGAAGCATGGAGTCTGCATTGGGATGTCTGAGGCCAGGTGCAGCCCATCTACTCTGGATGATGCCATTTTGGGATGGATATTTGAGTTTTTGGGTCTCTTACCAGCCTGTCCAGCCCCGCTGTCGCTGACTCCTCACTGTGCACAGGAAGGCACCAAAGCCCTCTCGTGTTCCCTGTTCTCACAGGTAGTTTTGCAGACAAGACTTACGAGTGGAGCTCCGAGGAGGAGGAATCCGTGAGGAAGGCAGGGCCAGTGCAGGTCCTCATTGTCAAAGATGACCACTCCTTCGAGCTGGACGAAGCCGCCCTGAACCGCATCCTCCTCTCCGAGGCTGTCAGAGATAAGGAAGTCGTGGCTGTGTCCGTGGCTGGAGCTTTTAGGAAAGGAAAATCATTCCTGATGGACTTCATGCTGCGGTACATGTACAATAAGGTAAGGCTGCAGCTCAGGGGCCCCTTCCCAGGGCGGGGTGTTCCTCGTTGCTCCCACGTGCTGCTCCGGGGTGAGCTGGGCAGGACTTGGTGCTTTAGGGGAATGCTCAAGCCTCTCATGAGTGTGGGCTTCACAAACTAAAACAGAGCAGATCCTTCCCCAGGCAGAAGTTTCTCGTGGACTCTTGACTTTGAAACAGGAATGTTCACATCTGCTGCCCCGAATCACAGAATCAGTTAGGCTGGAAAATCCCTCTAAGATCATTGAATCCAGCTGCTAACACAGCATCACCTTATTCACCACTAAACCGTATCCTCAGATGTCATATCCATGTCTTTCGAACACTTCCATGGATGGGGACTCCACCACTGTCCAGGGCAGCCTGTTCCAATGTGTGACCACCTTTCCAGTGAAAAAAATGTTCCTAATATCCAACCCAAACCTTCCCTGGTGTAACTTCGCATTGTTTCCTCTTTTCCTGCTGCTTGTTCCCTGCGCGCAGAGCCTGATTCCCACCTGGCTGTCCCCTCCTGGCAGGGAGTTGTGCAAAGCCAGAAGGTCCCCCTTGAGCCTCCTCTTCTCCAGGCTGAGCCCCTTCCCAGCTCCCTCAGCTGCTCCTGGGGCTCCAGCCCCTTCCCCAGCTCCGTTCCCTTCTCTGGACATGCTCCAGCCGCTCAGTGTCTTTGTTGTGAGGAGCCCAAAACTGACCCCAACATTTGAGGTGCCTTGACAGTAAAAGGAAGGAAAAACCTCCCTTATGGGGTTCTTACCCTCTTACCCTTTTTGACACCTCCAGCAACACGTTCTGTTCCTCCCTGCAGGAAGCAGTGGACTGGGTTGGGGATTACAACGAGCCTCTGACTGGTTTCTCCTGGAGGGGCGGCTCCGAGCGGGAGACGACCGGGATTCAGATATGGAGCGAGGTTTTCCTGGTGGACAAGCCCGATGGCACCAAGGTGTGTGTGGGGGTGTGTGGGTGTGGGGGTGTGTGGGTGGGTGTGTGGGTATGTCTTCCAGGTTTTGAGACTCTCCTGCCTTGCCTTAGGTGGCTGTGCAAGTTTAGGGAAGGTTTTCAGTGCCGTGTCTCTATTTTAGTATGGATGGGTTTAACAAAGTGAGGTGATGTGATGTCCAAGTGTCCCTGATACGTTCTCTAAGTGTCCCTCAACTCTGGGATGCCCAGAGTTTATTTCTGTACTATTCCCAGAAATCTTGAATCTCATGTCCTTGCAAACTACTTCTCTTTCCTAGAGCAGAAGTTGTGAAGTGCAGTTTCTTCATTCAGAGTTGTCACAGTGGATTTGGAGCATCCTGTAAATTCAGCTGAGGGCTAGGAATACTTGTATTTATCTGCACTCCAATGCAGAGCATGGCACCCAAGTGACACTGAGTCATTCAGGGTGTGATTCCTAATGCTGGCTGAGTGTGTTTGGGTTTGGGAGGTGCAATTTGTGTTTGGTTTCTGGTGCAGACTCAGGCAGAGCCTCCTCTGCACTGACAGCAGATGTCTGAGGAGCAGAGCAGTTCCCTCATTGCCTTGCTGAGCATTAATTTTGCTGCCTGCTGGAGTCACCCTGCTGTCAGGAGTGGCTGGGGATGAGCTTCTCCTTTGTCCCTCACCAGTGAAGAAGCTGAGGCAGAAGCAGTGAGACCCCCGCAGAGTAACTCAGCTGACATTCCCCCCATGGCACACGAGGGTGGCTTTGCCTGGGGGTGCTGACAGGAGCTTTGTGCCCCGCAGGTCGCGGTGCTGCTGATGGACACGCAGGGCACCTTTGACAGCCAGTCCACCCTAAGGGACTCGGCCACCGTGTTTGCCCTCAGCACCATGATCAGCTCCATCCAGGTAAGAAACCTCTGGGCTGGAGGAGTTCAGTCCCCAGGAACTGCAGAGCCTGTCAGAGCTTCCCTTCCTCCCACTTGTACCAGCACCGCCTGGGACCTTGCCCCTGTCCCCATGGGAATGTTGTAGGCTTTAGCCACACCAGCCACGTGTTAGCTCCAGGGACAGGCTGTTCTGAGTGATCTGAAGTTGGTTTTTTATTTAAATGCAGGTTTATAACTTATCCCAGAATGTGCAGGAGGATGATCTGCAGCACTTGCAGGTAAGAGAAGCTTTGGGGTGACCTAATTGTGGCTATTTACAAGGGCCTGGAGTGACAGGACACAGGGGATGGCTTCCACTCCTGGAGGGCAGGGTTAGATGGAGTATTAGGAAGGAATTTCTGCCTGTGAGGCCCTGGCACAGGTTGCCCAGAGAAGCTGTGGCTGCCCCTGGATCCCTGGAAGTGTCCAAGACCAGCTTGGATGAGGGTTGGAGCAACCTTGGATAGTGGAAGGTGTCCCTGCCCATGGCAGGGGTTGGAACTGGATGGGATTTCAGGTCCCTCCCAGCCCAAACCACGCTGGGATTTGAGTCTGTGATGGTGAATTATCAGCCTGGATGTTGCCATCTGGTGCTGGCTCAGTACAGGTGACCCTGTAAGGGTGATTCCAGCCCTCACTGTTGGAGACAAGCAGCTAATGGGATTTTTGTGGCACAGGTGTCTGCCCATTTCCTGGAATTACCTCCTGCTTTCTCTTCTGCTCAGCTGATTGATTGATTAATTAGGTAGGTTTTTCCAGGAGCTTAAGGAAAGGGAAGAAAAGCAAGAGTCCAGCTGAAAAAAACAGTATTTGAAGACTTCTGAATTAACTCAGTCCATAAATGTTATTAACAATAGCACTTCTTTAACACTGAATTTATTCAGTGTAGCTCTGATCTTTCAGTTTGGATTTTAAGCCATGACTGTTTAACAAGCTGACCCATTTTTAGGTGTCTGTGAAATACATTGTTGTGCCTTCTGTTAGGAATTAGAGTGCAGAGAGACTGGAGAGTCTTCAAATCTTGCTGCTAGGCTGATTTTAGAGTCTTTGCACAGTAGGGGTTTGCAGGCAAAGTACTTACTTCTGAATTCATTTCCGTTCCTTCCTGGAATGTTTAGAGGGAGCAGGGCTCCAGCAGCCCCTGGAGCATGAGAAGTTTCTGGTTGGTATGAAACCAGCAGCAAGCAGCTGATCTGAGCCATTTTCCACAGATTTGGCAGCCAAAAGCTCCAGGCTGGGATCTCTCACATGAGAGCTCAGCAGGGTGATGGTTCCATAACAGCTCTCTGTGCCTCTGGGATGGGAGCTGGGAGCCCAGAGCCACTTTGTGTCTAGCTCTGCACATGGTGCCTGGTCATAAATGTCCCTTACTGCTTCAGAGAATCACAGAATTCACTCCAGGGACCCACAGGGATCGGGGGATCCAGCTCCTGGCCCTGCCCAGACCCCCCAACAATCCCATCCTGGGCATCCCTGGCAGCGCTGTCCTGGAGCTCTGGCAGCCTCGGGAATGTCACCATGCCCTGGGGAGCCTGGGCAGTGCCCAGCACCCTCTGGGGGAAGAGCCTTTTCCTGATCTCCAGCCTGACCCTCCCTGGCACAGCCCCAGCCATTCCCTGGGTCCTGTCCCTGTCACAGGGCGCAGAGCTCGGTGCTGGTGCCCCCGTGTCACACAGTGCCTGCAGTGACAAACTCACTGTCCTGTTCTTCTCCTTTCAGCTTTTCACCGAGTATGGCCGGCTGGCCATGGAGGAGACATTCCAGAAGCCTTTCCAGGTGAGTCCAAGGATCCTGGCCAGCTCGTTTGTCCCGGAGCCCGTTGGCTTCACCACGAGGTGTCACTGCAGTTTGCAGCATGGGAGGAGATGAGCCTTCCTGGGGATCGGCTCAGCTGCTCCAAGGAAGGGCTTTGTGCTTCCTTGCTTCCAGATACATCCAACATCCCTTTCTTTTCTCTCTCAATCCTTGCCCATCCCAAGAGCCCTGCCCTGTCCTGCCAGGCTTGGAAAGCAGCTGGTTTTGCAGCAGGTTTGTCGCTCTCTGTAGTCAGGAACTCTGCCCAAGCTTTGTTCTGAGAGGTTTGAACTCACCTGCCCTGGGAATCCCTGCTCCTGGCAAAATGAAAGGATAAGGATTAGCAGAGCTGTGGGAAAACTCAGTGTAAGTGGGGTTTTAACTTCAAATAAGGGACATCTGTTCATCCTTCTGCTCCCCAAACTGTGAAAAGCTGGTGTTAAAAAAAGGGAGAGCATTGGGCATTCACAGGAGGTGAGGTTTGTTCCTGTTTTTAAAGACACAGGAGTGTTTCGATTAGGTTGGATGAGGGTTTATGAACTTCCTAAAGTAAAAAACCAGCAGAGAACAAAGCATGCTGTAAAAATCCAAAGAGCAATTGGGAATGAGTTACAGCTATTTTACATTTGCTTTCCCACATAAAAAGAGAATTGTTGTTCTGGAAGGACTACAATGGACACTTCTGGAAGGGTGTCTGTGGTCAGGAAGTGGAAATAAAATTAAAAGGTTAAAAAATACAACAAATGGATAAATTGAGATTTTTAAGGTGTATTGGATTCTGCCATGGGCTGGTGAGTGATAAATGGAAAAACTACAAATATATATAATAAAAATATGTGACAGGCTAGAAGAACGTTGTATCATGGTACAGGAAAAAGCCAGACATTAAATAAATATTCCTGCTTCTTTTTTAAAAACTGGAGATAATGTAGCCAAGTATTTCAGTGAAACCGAGGTACTTTCTACCCTATCAGTGAAAAGGAGGCTGTGAGGGAAAACTTAAACATGCTTAAATCATTAGGGCTGGATAATAGGCCCTGATTTTCCAAACACCGTAATTGCTGTCGAATCAGTTTATGGAAGGTGAGTCTTGTCAAACAGTCCCATTATCAATTTTTGAAAGACCACGAGCTGGGTTGATAAAGGTAACTCTCGCCATGATCTGTCGCCTTCTGTCAGCCTTATCTCTCCAGGATGCTCATTAAAAGCAAATGAAGTCAGCATTGTCTGGTTTAATCCATTGTTAATGGATTAAAAACTCATTAACTGATAGATGCCAGAGCACGCTGAACTAATTGTAACAGGGAATCATCATCCTTCAGAAGTGTTTCCTTGGGATGCCCCCAGGCTCTCTCTGATTCAATGTCATCTCCGTTAATGATCAGGGGAAAATCATCAAACGATGCTGGGAACCCTTGTGGGTGTGACAAATGTGGCAGAAGGGTCAGTGGGGCTGTGGCCAGGTGAGAAATTATCTCCTGCCCACATCCAGCATGGGCTGGTTCCTGCAGAACATGTTTTTAAATGTCAGAGTGTTGATTAGAAAGCAGAAAAGTGAGGGTGGGGAGGCCCTGGCAGAGTTTTCCTAGAGAAGCTGTGGCTGCCCCTGGATCCCTGGCAGTGCCCAAGGCCAGGGTGGACAGGGCTTGGAGCAGCCTGGGACAGGGGAAGGTGTCCCTGCCTGTGGCAGGGGTGGCACTGGGTGAACTTTAAGGTCCCTTCCAACCCAAACCATCCTGGGATCCTGGGATTCTCCAGGTGTGATGGTGAATAAATTGCAGTGGCATTGATCCTGCTGGAAGGAAGGGAAGTGAGACTTTTTCCTTTGTCTCCCTCCTCATTTCCCTTTGTCTCCCTCCTCTCCTAGCTCTGAGCCAGAGGCTGGCCCTGAACGTGAGGCCTTCACAAAGGCAATGGTAAACGCAGCCTGTCTGGAACAATTTTACTTCAGAAAAAATTAAATAATTCCCAATTCAAAGCATGCATAATGCGTTTGTGGAAAAGTCCTAAACAGGGACATGTCTCTGAAGCATCTCATGGTGTTTGAGAACAGCATGTCCTGAACCAGCTCACTGGGTGCAGTCACTGTGGCTTCTCCTGCAATTCAAAAAGGCCAACTCACTGTTCCCTCCTTTTTTTTTTTTTTTTTAACTTTTTTTGATGTTCTATGGAAGAGAAATAGCAGGAATATTTCCCCTCCCTCCATTAGATTTTTGTTCTAAACATAGATGAATTTTAGGGAAATTCCAGTGAAATGGGTTCTGCTTGCTGACCTGCTTATCCATGTGTATGAGAGGAACCCTGCCAGATCCTCCTGGGCTTTGGATTCAGGACTTCCCTCTCCAAACCCTTTATTTCCTACATGAGATGTTGGTCCCTTGTACAGATGAGGCAGTGGAGACCTGACTTTTTTTCTGACAGCTTTTTTTTTTTAAAGATTCAAAGTTGACCGTTCTGGTATTTATTTATTTATTGCCCAGGAACTTTGAATGCCTCAATAAAGATTACAAAAGCCAGTGATTTCTTATTCACTCTCATTCCTCTGCATCTGCTTCTCATTAAAAGTCTATCTGGAAGGCTGCCCAGTGAAAAAGGCTGCAAAAATGAGCCTGTAGAATTCCCATAGGATGGAACTAAATGTGGCTGGAATTAGGGAGCTTGCTGCCTTTTGTCCTGGTTAGCAACAACCCTTTTCTTGGGTAGTTTAGATGACTGATGTTGTTCTCCCAGCCAGGGACTCAAACCGGTGCAGCAGTTTGGGGGGTGCTCCCCCTTTTTCCTTGTAGGACAGTGGAGTGGTCTCAGTCCCTGCACACAGGGACCTCTTATTTCCACCAGGAAAGGTGGGAGGTGCTGCTGGAGCTGGGAAAAGACTCAGGGCCAGGTTTTGGTGTGGTGTGGAATGGGGGTGAGGGTGCAGAGGGTGCTCAGCCACCGCTGTGGGCTCTGAGCAGAAGGTCACTGACCCCACTGTTGTGTGTGTTTTCCAGTCCCTTATATTCCTTGTTCGTGACTGGAGCTTCCCTTACGAATTTTCCTATGGATCTGATGGTGGTGCAAGGTTTTTGGAGAAGAGGCTGAAGGTATGTTTTGCCTGCTCTTGGTTCTGGAGCAGCCTAGGATGGTGAAAGTAGCCCTGCCCATTGCAGGGGCTGGAATGGGATGATCTGTAAGGTCCTTTCCAATCCAGTCCACTCTGTGATTCCATGATTTTCCTGTTCAGCTGGGTGGCCTCAGCACTGGATGTCAGGTGTGAGCTGCAGTGCTGGTTATGGTCACACTCGGTGCCTTAAAATCACAGAGGAGGCATTTGGGGAGGCTGAATTTCCTCACCACGTTCAGGCTTCTGCCCAAGCCCAGCTCCCTGGAACTCTCTGGGAGAGTGGGCAGCAATGGGAGTCGGCAGATTCCCAGGAGACTGGGAATGATGCTTTAGTAATTTGGGAGTTGTACAATAAAAATGATGGGCAAGGGCTGCTTTGGCTCAGTCAGGAAATGGGTGATCTGGTAGTGGAGAGACCTTAATTAAATGTGAGACAAGGAAGGCCCTAGTGGGAAATCCCAAATGTTTTTGTATTCCAGTCATCCATGGACATGTGCATTTTGCAAATGATAATAACATGCTCCAGGGCATGTGCTACTGGAGAGATACTCCAGGTCCTTCTCTTTGTCCTCATGCCTGTGGAATCTTCTGTGTTCCTTTCCCCCTCTGTAAGCAGCCACAGTGTGGAATATCCTGTGCTCCTGCCAGCTTTATCCCAGTATTCCTCTCAGGAGGAAACTTGCTGATCCAAAGCTGTGGGAAGTAGATGGGCAGCACCAAGCTCTTCTCTCTGGTGACCACTGACAGAACCTGAGGGAACGGCTGGAGCTGGGCCAGGGCAGGCTGGAGATCAGGGAAAGCTTCTTCCCCCAGAGGGTGCTGGGCACTGCCCAGGCTCCCCAGGGCATGGTGACATTCCCGAGGCTGCCAGAGCTCCAGGAGAGCACTGCCAGGGATGCCCAGGATGGGATTGTTGGGGGGGTCTGTGTGGAGCCAGGAGCTGCACTGGATGATCCCTGTGGGTCCCTTCCAGCTCGGGATATTCTGTGATTCATTGTCTCCACAGGTGTCAGGCAATCAGCATGAAGAGCTGCAGAATGTCAGGAAGCACATCCATTCCTGCTTCACCAAAATCTCCTGCTTCCTCTTACCTCACCCCGGCCTCAAAGTCGCCACCAACCCCAATTTCGATGGAAAACTGAAAGGTACAAAGGCAAAGCTCTGGTTTCTACCCTGATTCCTCAGAAGCCCTGGCAGACTGTCCTGCTTGTTCCTGAAGCCCCCATAAGTATTTTCCATGACAAAACTTCTGGGAGAGGAGTTGGATCCTCCTCACAGTTATGTTTACACCCCCATCTGCTTCTTCCCAGTGCAGCAGACAGACGTGGAGGGAGAAAAGGTGTGGGAGGCTGACAAGGCCTGAGAGCTGCTGGCATATCCAGGACACTGATAGGAAAACTGGGAAGGGCAGGGATGAGACTGGATGTTTATGGATGTGGTGATAAGCCTGCAGTAAATTCCTGTGCCTCAGCTGCGCAGGCAGAGCCTGGTTGCTGCAAGGCTGGTGCTTGTGGTGGATGGAAAGCTGGTTCCACGAGCTCTCAGAACGTTATTTCACTTTGAAAAGCTTTCCAGGGGATATTTAATCTGCCTGACTTATCTGATCAGTGGTTTCCCCACAGGGCAGGCTTGGTTCAGCAGGTTTAAAAAAAGGGAGAAGGAGAGAAGAGCTGTGGTGAGATTCTCCACCCTGAAAGGAGCCACGTGCTGGGGATATTTTTAGGTGTTTGTTGTGAACTCCTCACCAGCGTGGCCGTGGCTGTTTGCAGGCTGCTGCAGTCTTAGCAATAGAGTGGACCATTAGCTACTTGAATTAGCAGGCAGACATGTGAGTTTTCCCCTGGTTTTGTCTGGCTCAGACTTGCTCTCCTGGCAAACTCCACGCTAAGCGGGAGGGACAGCGAGGCAGCAGGAGGGAGATGTGCTGGTGGAAATTGAGCTGATCCTTGGAGCTCCCCCTTAATCTCAGGTGCTGAGGAGTATGGAACAAGTGCTGTGTGCAGACAGGAGCTGTCAGCAGCTTCTTGACACAATTTTCACAATTTTCTTGGTGCCTCAGAGCTGTACTCAGCTTTCTGTGCTCTGATGGAAGAAACGTGGGGGAGCTTCCCTGCTCTCCGTACCTTAGAAATTCCTGGCCACTGCATTAGTTTTTTCTGCTTTCAGTCTTACACAGTTTAATTTAATAGAAACACCAGAAATCCCACCGTGTGTATCCCTGAGAGCTTTGTCCAAATCCTCCTAGGGCTCTGGGCAGCCTTGGGGCCGCCAAGTTGCCTTGTGGCCACTTGTTGCCAAGTCCCCATTCCCTGTGGAGCCTTTTCCTTCCACCCTCTGGGGGAAGAGCCTTCCATGGCAGGGCACTGGAACATGATGGTCTTTAATGTCCCTTCCAACCCAAACTGTTCTGGGACTCTGTGATGCCTCTTTTTTCTTTTTTTTTCCAGAAATAGATGATGAGTTCATCAAAAACTTGAAGATTTTGATTCCTTGGCTTCTTAGTCCTGAGAACCTGGACGTTAAGGAGATCAATGGAAACCATATCACCTGTCGAGGCCTTGTGGAGTATTTTAAGGTATTTATTTAAGAGAAAGTGGATTTATTCCTCTGTGGAATTTTGCTGTAGCTAAAGGGGAGAGCAGCAGCAGGCAGGACAGCACTGACAGTCCTGACTCACTGCAGCAGAGGGCAAACACCTCATGGTCTTGTATTTGACCACACAGCAAGCCCAAAAAGTGGGAGGAGCTGTTTTCCTTTCCTGGAGAATTGAGGGCTAGAGGGGGAAAAACTGAGGGCTGTATTCCAATTGCCTTTGGAAAAAGCTTATTTTTGTTGTCATGGCTACTGGGACATTTCCATGCGAGACACTGGTGAGTAATTCTCCCCACCTACTCTCCAGGGCTACCTTGGCTCCTTCTCCTTCAGGGAAAGGACACAGGTAGGTGCAGATCCTTCGGGAGGGATACTGGGAGTGAGTGGAGGAGGGAGAGCCTCCAGTGACTGACCCAGGCCACCCAAGGAGTGGCATTTTCTGACCAGAGCCATGTTGGGCTGGAACATCCTCCTCTTCCCTGCTTGTAAATCCTGTCTGGAGCTGGGTGGGGGTGGTTGGTGTTGCTCCTGTGTGCTGCATTCCACGTGATTCCCTTTTCCCTGTGCTTTTGCAGGCGTACATAAAGATCTACCAAGGGGAGGAGTTGCCACACCCCAAGTCGATGCTGCAGGTAGGTGTGAGTGGGAGCTGTGGGAATTCCTGCACTGGAGTTGCCATTAATTCCCGGAATTGGCAGAGGTGTCCAGCCAGTGCAGCACAGTTGCTCTGCTGGGACTTTATTCCAAATGCCTCACGTTACCACCCAGGGAACAGCACTTTGGGAAGCGTCTGGCGTCACGAGCCTGACATGGCTGAGGAATCCCACTTGGGATGGACTGTGGGGAATTGCTGGCTGCACACAGCACCAGGCAGCTCAGCTGGAATGATTCTCCCTGCAGGTGAATGACATCCTTGGGGCCACACAGGGAGGTGACACATGGGAATTGGCTGCTGGAGCCAGCCAGCCTTGCCGGGGGTTGCAGCTGGAGCTGTTTACTTGTGGCTGAGCCTTTTATCTCTTTCCTTGCTGGTTCCCACAGCTGAAGCCAAAGTTTTCCTAGCTCTGGCTTGGAGGGTAGGAATCCTCTCTTCATGCAGGCTTTTGGATGTGTAAATATGGGATGAGCTTATTTGGGATCGACTGGAGGCTGGGAGAGCCCCTTGGCTAATTCTGGGTGCCACACACATGTCCTGGCTGTGTCCACGTGTGGCCCTGCACTTGCACAGCTCAACCCTGTCCTTCTGCACCTAAATTTTGTGTCCCTTTTGCCCTTACAGGCCACGGCAGAAGCCAACAATTTAGCAGCAGTTGCCACTGCCAAAGACACCTACAGCAAGAGGATGGAAGAGGTGGGTGGTGCTGTGCGTGTCCCCTCCTGTCCCTTCTTGTTTCCTGGCTCTCCTGTCACAGATTCATGGAATCCCAGAATGCTTTGGGTTGGAAGGGACCTTAAATCCCATCCAGTGCCACCCCTGCCGTGGCAGGGACACCTCCCACTGTCCCAGGCTGCTCCAAGCCCCAGTGTCCAGCCTGGCCTTGGACACTGCCAGGGATCCAGGGGCAGCCACAGCTGCTCTGGACACCCTGTGCCAGGGCCTGCCCACCCTCAGAGCCAGGAAATCCTTCCCAAACCATAATCCCTAACCCTAATTTCAGATTTCCCTGTGTTAGGAGTGACATTTCAGGGATGATTTCATTGTATCAGGAGTGACATTTCAGGAGCGATTTCCCTGTGTCAGCAGTGCCATTTCCAGGGTGATTTCCCTGTGTCAGCAGTGCTATTTCAGGGATGATTTTCCTCTGTCAGGAGTCGTTCCCCTGTTTCAGCAGTGCCATTTCCAGGATGATTTCCCTGTGTCAGGAGTGACATTTCAGCAGTGATTCCCCTGTGTCAGCAGTGCCATTTCCAGGGTGATTTCTCTGTGTCAGGAGTGACATTTCAGGAGCGATTTCCCTGTGTCAGGAGCGATTCCCCTGTGTCAGGGATGATTCCCCTGTGTCAGGGATTATTTCCCTGTGTCAGGGATGATTCCCCTGTGTCAGGGATGATTCCCCTGTGTCAGGGATGATTCCCCTGTGTCAGCAGCGCCACCCCAGCAGTGCTGTCCCCGTGTTCCCCACGCAGGTCTGCGGAGGGGACAAACCCTTCCTGGCTCCCAGCGACCTGCAGGCCAAGCACGCGGAGCTGAAGGAGGAGGCCGTGCGGCTTTTCCGCGGCGTGAAGAAGATGGGAGGGGAGGAGTTCAGCCGCCGCTACCTGCAGCAGCTGGAGGCCGAGATCGACGAGCTCTACATCCAGTACATCAAACACAACGACAGCAAGAACATCTTCCATGCCGCCCGCACCCCGGCCACGCTCTTCGTCGTCATCTTCATCACCTACGTCCTGGCCGGCGTCACCGGCTTCATTGGCTTGGACATCATAGCCAGCCTGTGCAACATGATTCTGGGCTTGACACTTATCACGCTCTGTACCTGGGCTTATATCAGATACTCTGGGGAGTACAGAGAACTGGGAGCAGTAATAGACCAAGTGGCTGCAGCCCTGTGGGACCAGGTAGGATAAAGAGCTTTTGATTTCCAACCAGCACGTGAAAAGCGCCCTCCCCGCACCCCACCGGGGTTTTTTTTAAGGCTCGAGTTTCCTGGGGATTTTCTTCCCCCTTTGAGATGGTTTTGGGTTTTAGGGTTGTTAGATCCAGCTGCTTGTTCTGTGATCAGTGCAGGGACGCCTTTTCAGTTTTCATTGAAGTTTTAACGCGTCCCTTAGACCTTCCAAATGGGGAGAGGAGGGACAGAGGAATTGTTTGCAGATCGATTTGTGGAGTTTGTTGTAAAGGGGAGGTCCTGGGGCTGCCCTGTGGCTGCAGCACAGGCGGGGTGAGCAAGGCTGGAGCTGCGTCCCTGAGCCTCCAGTTCCTGTCCAGCGTGGAAAACAAGCTGTGTAGATCTGAGAAAACTCCCAGCAACCTCTTTTGTTCTGCCTTTTTCTTGTCTTACCCGGCACCAGATGGGAGTTTGTGGAGCCCTGTGGGAATGGGCAGCTCTGCCAGGGGTGCCCTGGGGAGGATCCTGCTGTGTGTGCTTGGTGTGTGCGTGGCTGTGGCTGTTAGAGAGGGACAGCCGTCGCTCTCCACTGGTTCAGGGCAGGGATTTTGGCTCTCCCAGCTCTGCCAGAGGTCGGGGTCAGATCTTGGCTCTGGCTGTTTTGGCACCAGACCCAGATTTCCCATTGCAGCCCTTCCCTGCTGCCACTGCAGAAAAGGGAAAGCCCAGCCCACACAGAGTCCCCCTGACCCCTGCACCCCATCCAGGGGTACAGTCCATGTGCCCAGAGAGCCAAAAGGCTGCAGTGCCCTCCTGCTCTTCCCACAGCAGAGCTGGACAAGCTCATCCCTCAGGAGCCATCCCAGCTCTGATTTTGGCAGGAAGGGCCCTTCTCCTTCCCTTCTTTTCCTCCACCAGCGAGGTTTTCATGGAGAGCAAGCACATTTCCCTGCTTCCCTGTGCTGCTGCAGCTGACCACGCAGCTTTGGGGGAAACCAAGGCAGCATTTACTGATGTCCCTTCATTCCAGAGCTGGGCAGTGGTGCTGCTCAGCAGAGAAGTGTCCCAGGTGGATTCATCCTGGCTGCCCTGTCCCCAGCACCTGAGCACCCCCAGTAAAGTCCCCTGCAGTGGCTCTTTGCCCAGGGGCACTTCCCAGGAGCCTTTGGGATGTGCTGGAATATTTAAGCCCAGTGCAGGAAGCAGTGGGAGTTCAGCAAGGACAGGAGGCAGGCAGCAGGAAGCCAGAGGTGCTGCCCACTTGCAACATGTCCAGCTGGGGGAAAATAAAGAGGGTAAAGTGCTTGGAGCTGTTCCTGGCTTCCACAGGCCCCCGTGGCTTTCCAAGCAGAGGAAAAGTTCTCCCAGGAAGGAGCTGTGGCAGAGGGGAGGTGCTGGGCTGGGTGGCTCTGCCCACCAAGAGCCAGGGCTCTGTCCCATGGGAGCGGGACTGGCTGCAGGCGGGATGGACGGAGCAGGGAGGGGTCCTGCAAGGGGGGACCAGTTTGGGGTGAGCCCCCCTGGGAGCACCCCAGGGACGAGCTCCCGTGGACACTGAGATACACAGAGCTGTTTCTTTCTCTTTCTGTCTCCCCTTTCCCAATGCCTCTCCCAGGGAAACACGAATGAGGTAAGTGGCTCTTGTTCTCCGCATGCTGCCGGGGCCAGCCGGGCCCTGGGCTCCTGGGAAAAGCATCTTGGCCCCAAAAGCACATTTGGGCTGGTGGAGGATGGGAGTCACGAGGGCTCTGGGCAGCAGCTGCTGGCCTGGCTGGCTCTGGCTGTTCCCTGGGGTCCAGATGCCTGGGGAAGGGTGTGGATGTGGGCACTGCGCTCCAGGCGCTGCTGGGAGCCAAGTGGGAGAGAGATTTGGGTGGGGAATGTCAGGATACGAGGGGGATTTCCATCTGTCCCCCATCAGTTCTGTTTGGGAATTTTCCTGTTGCGCCAGGAGGTCAAACCCAAACCCCAGATTGTTTTGGAGCACCAACTGTGCAGGTTGGTGCACAGCTGAGGAGCCCCGGTGCCGGCTGGGCCTCTCCAGGCTGCTGGAAGTGCTGTGGGTGTTGTTTTTTGGGAAAAACCACCCCAGATTGGATTAAGCTGAATGCAGAGCCCAGGGGGCACAGCTGATCCCCCAGCATCTCCCTGGGCAGCACGTGGAGCACAATCCTGCTCTGCCAGCTTGGCAGGGGAGCTGCTCCGAGGGGAAATGGTGCCTGTACAGGAACAGGAAAACCTGGATGAGAGAGAGGGAGGTTCTGCCCCTCTGCCCCACTCAAGTGAGGCCCCACCTACAAAGCTGCCTGCAGCCCTGGGGTCCAGCATCAGAAGCATGTGGAGCTGCTGGAACAAGTCCAGAGGAGGCCACTGAGATGCTCCAAGGGCTGGAGCCCCTCTGCTCTGGAGCCAGGCTGGGAGAGCTGGGGGTGCTCACCTGGAGAAGGAAGGCATCCAGGGAGAGCTCAGAGCCCCTTGCAGGGCCTAAAGGGGCTCCAGGAGAGCTGGAGAGGGACTGGGGACAAGAGGGAATGGGTTTTCACTGCCAGAGGGCAGGGTTAGATGGGATATGCAGAAGGAATTCCTGTGCAGAAGAAGCTGTGGCTGCCCCTGGATCCCTGGAAGTGTCCCGGGTCAGGTTGGATGGGGCTTGGAGCATCCTGGGATAGCCAAGCATGTCCCTGCTTATTCCAGGGGGATTGGAACTAAATGGTCTTTAGGGGTCCCTCCCAACCCAATCCGTTCTGGGATTCTGGTTTATGATCACAGCCAGAGCAGTTCTTTGTGTTCCCAGCTCCCTGTGCTCCTGCCCAGCACTGCAAGATCCCAGTGTGAACTCCTGGAATGTTCCTTGGGCAAAACCTCACCAGGATCTGACTAAGCCAAAAAAGGATGAATTTCCTGCCCATGGGTATTATTTATTCCAGCTCTGTATCCAGGTGCCTCCCCAGCCTGGCCCAGGAGTGGCACGAGACGTTTCCATGTTTTCCTGTGTCACCAAAGCCCGGCTGCTCCAGCTGGCAGTGCCACCTCCTGAGCCTCTGAGTTCTGTGGGGAGCTCCTTCAGAAGAAATTCAAGCTGTTAAAAATCATCCCATCCCTCATCCCTCCCAGCAGCCAGCCAGGGCAGCCCTTTGGTACCTCAGGGATACCAAGAGGCGGAACAGAGGATTTGCTGTGGATGAGGTGTTGAACCAACCCTGTCACGTGAAAATCGGGGCTGGTTTGGCATCACAAAACCCCCTGCAGTAGCACAAAGCGCTGCGAGGTCGCCTGGATGGGGCTTGAAGGTGAATTTTCAAGAAAGACAAGCAGAGAGGCTGTGTGGAGTCTCCTCTGCCTGTCCAGTGGGTTCCCAAACGATCCCAAAACATTGCTTCTGTTCCCAAAAGCCCATTTGGGATTCAATCAGCATCCTGTTGGACACCTCTGGAGGCATCTCACCCTCCTCCTCCTCCTCCCGCTGCCACTTCAGCCTCCCCTGCTTCATTCAGCCCCCGAGGAACTCGTCACCCTGTCTGTGTGTGGGTTCCTGGTGCTCAGGTGCCTCTTCCCACCCCTTCCAGAGCTAATCCTGGCTTGCCAGCGGTCCCCAGCAGGAACTGGTGGGATTTGGGTTGGTTTTTTCCTCGCCCAACCACAAGTTCGTTTGAAATGGGCGTGGCAGAGCCGCGACAGTCGGTCACACCGAGTGCTCTGCAGCCAGAGCCGCGTCCTGGCACCTCCTGTGCCATTTGCTCCGGCATGAAGGTGGGGAAGAGGCGGGGAGGGACACGAGGGGTGTTACCCACCTGTCACCCGCGGGGGATCAGGGCCTGCTCCCAGCCCTGTGCCTGCTGTGCCGTCGGTTCCGTGTGGGAAGCGCAGCCCCGCGGCCGCTCCCGCCTGTTCTGAGCCTGGCCTGGCTCCAGGACAAACAGAAAACGGTAAAATCAGAAGGAAAAAGCCCACAGCATCTTCAGCAAAGTGATGGGGACGGTGACGCGTCCCACCCCCGGCCCTCGGGCTGATGCAATTACGGAGCTGCCCGGGGGGGTAAAGCAAACGCTGAGGCTGCAGGAATCAAACTCTCCGTGTGAAACACGGAGGGAAGAGCAACCCCCAAATGCCTCACTCGTAGTCCAAATGAGTTATTTAATACAGCTCAAGGGGGATGAGGTGCTTAAAAAATTGGAATTGTAGAGTCACAGAATATCCTGAGCTGGAAGGGACCCGCAAGGATCCAGTGCAGCTCCTGGCCCTGCCCAGACCCCCCCGCAATCCCACCCTGGGCATCCCTGGCAGCGCTGTCCTGGAGCTCCGGCAGCCTCGGGAATGTCACCGTTCCCTGGGGAGCCTGGGCAGTGCCCAGCACCCTCTGGGGCAAGAAGCTTTCCCTGAAATCCATCCTAAACCACCCCTGGCCCAGCTCCAGCCGTTCCCTCAGGTCCTAAACCCGTGAGCTGGAGCCTTTTGTGTGCTGGACACTTGACCCAAGGGCGCTGGTGCACAGCGGCCGCCTGGGCTGGGATGGATCGGGGTTCCCGGGGATCGGGGTTCCCGGGGTTTGCGGTTCCCCGGGTTTGGGAAGGGGACGCTCAGTGACTGCGTGTCTCTCCGCAGGCCTTGTACAAGCTGTACAGCGCGGCCGCCACCCACAGACATCTGTACCAGCACGCCTTCCCCGCGCCGCGAGCCGAGCCCGCCGAGGGCTCCGACAGGAAGAAGGTGTAGGAGCCGTGGATCCCACAGGCGCAATCCCGGCGTGTTCCAGCCGGGCACGGCCGGGGCACGGGCGGCTCAGCCCGTGCCCGCCCCCGCCGGGAGCGNTCTGTTACCGGTGCTGTGAGGAACGCGTTTGTCTGCACAAAGTGTCACTTTGTAGCTGTGCTGGAGGAAGTTTCACTGTATTTCTGTACATATTTATCCATGATAGTGCATAGGACGTGTGGTACACTTCTATTCTTTTATTGTCAGGACTATTAAAGTTTGCTTTTGGTTCCTAAGAAACTGGTTCTACAGGGAAAAGTTATTTATTATCTAGGCAAGAGCTAGGCAGCTCCTCCGGGGTTTTTTGCGTGTTTGGTTTGATTTAGGATTTCGGAGTTGGTGTTTCGAGGGTCATTCACCCACCCAGAGTTCAGTGCCACCAAGAGCTTCGATCACCTCAAGCCTATGGGGCTTTTACTGCTGTTAAGAATGGTTTATTGGATGTTCTAAAAGGCCACAAATCAGTCACACAAACCCTTGATTCATCGAACAAAATGATTTTTATTGAATTCATAGGATTTACAAGAAATGTAGGTTTTTGTCTGCAGTGTTTATTGCACTGAAAAGAACCCATAAATAACATATCAGGACAATTAATGAACCAAATGAAATTACTGGAGAGGGTAACTGGACAATTAAAAATTTTCCCCAAGTAAGGAGCTTTAAGACAAAAGCTCATTAGAAAAAAAAAAACAGTAATTGCTGTTACATCCCTGATTTTCCCCGTGGGTCAGACAACGCTACTGCCTTTCCACTGGAGCGGGTCAGTTTTGGGAAATGCAGGATCAAAACCACTCTGCTTAGAGATCGTGGTCTTTAGGAAGGTACGAGTGTTCCCCCTTGGAGTAATCTGTGTGAAAATGAGGAGTAAATCTGGAGCACTAATGAGCTAAAGTAAAAAATAAGGCAACTCGGGCTTGGCTTCCGCGAAGCGCTCGGATCCGAAGGGTGAAATCGGCTCCGGGTGCCACTGAGCGGGCCCGGGGCCGCTTCTGTCCATTAAAGCTGTAAACGAAGAGCAGAGCTCTCGGGAGAGGGATCCCACATCCCCAGGGAAATGCCCCGAACGAGGCATCTGGATCTGGACGACGGTGGGAAGCCAGGACGTGACAGTTGCATCTACCGCCCTTAAAAAATACATAGCCAGCTTTTAATACTGCAGCCGACTGGCAGGAGAGAGATCAAGGACCAGGGGACTGATCTGGAACCGCTGGTTTTCTCAGGATAACAAACTACTCCCGGCACGGAAAAAAAAAAAAAAAGCTCAACAAACAATTTCCACTTTTTATCTATAACACATAATACATGTAGAAAAATATTCAAGAGGATAATACCAAAGGTGCAACGTCAACAAAAAAATAAGCTGCCTTTTCGCCAAAAGCACTTTTCCTTTCCGGGTTTGCGTGAGTGGGAAGGGGGAGCCGGGGAGCTCAGTAGTTGGCGCTGTGCTGCTGCGCGTACCACTGCTGCCGCTGCTGCCGCTGCTCCAGCTCCGTCAGCAGCGCCTGCCGGTACGCCTCGTACAGCTTCACGATGCGCTCCAGCTCCTTCATGAAGAGCAGCTTCAGCATGCCCTGGTACGTGTCCAGGTCGGCCAGCTGGAAGAGCTCCCACTTCAGGATGTGGTCGTACCTGCGGGCACGGCAGAGAAGGTTTCTCCAGGTTGGTTTTTAGCAATCGCGATTGAGTTTTGTGGGGATTGACCCCAAAGCTCAGGAGGTGCGTTTGGGGATGAGCTGGGGAACATCACACAGGAAGTGGAACAATCCCTCCTCCTGACACACCAAAGAACTCCAGGAATACAGGGGATGCAGTAAGTGACCAGAATAAACCAGCACAGGAACACACAGCTGGGAGAGCTGGGGGTGCTCACCTGGAGAGGAGAAGGCTCCAGGGAGAGCTCAGAGCCCTTCCAGGGCCTGAAGGGGCTCCAGGAGAGCTGGAGAGGGACTGGGGACAAGGGATGGAGGGACAGGACACAGGGAATGGCTTCCAGTGCCAGAGGGCAGGGATGGATGGGATATTGGGAAGGAATTGTTCCCTGTGAGGGTTGAAGGGTGCCCAGAGCAGCTGTGTCTGTCCCTGGATCCCTGGAAGTGTCCAAGGCCAGGCTGGACAGGGTCTGGAGCAGCCTGGGACAGTGGAAGGTGTCCCTGCCCATGGCAGGGGTGGGCTGGGATGATTTTAAAGTCCCTTCCACACCAAACCATTCTGGGATTCTATGGAAATGCCTTTTGGAAGCACTCAACAGCAATTCCATTCACAACACACCTGGAATATTTACTGTAAAACATCTGTTAAAATCAGAGTAACACACAAAAATGAATTACTTCAGCAGCTCAGCTCCCTCCCAGAAGATGGGACACTGCTGCCCTTCCCTCCCAATCAGCTGTCCCCAACCCAGCTGGAATGAGCGTTCCTGGCAGCTTAACCTCTCCAATTAACCCCTCCTGGTTAATTAGCAGCAATGATCTCCTAAATAGATATTTATCAATTAATAAATAAATAGATATAATAATAAATCAATCAATAGATATTTAATGCAAGCCCTGATGTGGTTCCACCCTCGCTGCCATACCCTCCTTTCCTGCTCTTCCCTCACAGTCCACCCACAGTCTGATTTCCTTGGCTTGGAAACAGGGAGCTGACAGCTCTGACTGTTCCAGGACAGGAGAACCTCGAGGAATAACGGAGTTACTCGATGCAGCTGAGGCACAGGGGAAGATGGATTCACCTGAGTGGAGGCTGAGGCTGAAATGTCAGTGAATTTATGGGAATAAACTGCATTCCCCACTGAAAGGTCACATTCCAGAGGCATCAGAGAAGCACCAGGACGTGCAGGTGACTTCCAAGGATGCTCTGAGGAATTTTAAGAATTTCATTAAAATTTATCACAGCTTCTCTATTAAAGTTATCCCTAATTTTGACAGGGCTGCACTGCTAAAATAATTTTTTTTCCCCCCCAAAAAAGAGAAATAACAAATTGCAGCTGTTTGGAGTTTGAGCTGTGTGTTGACAAAGAGGGTTGGAAGGTTTCCAGGTTCAGCCCCTTTGGGAGCACCTCTGGATTCCTGAGTTCACATGGACACCACCTTTCCCTCTTTCTCCTTTCCCACTCATCAGGAGCCTCCCCACCCCCACAGGAAGGAATTTTTTCCTACAAACAGAGATTATTTTGGTTAACAACCACTGGACTCTCTAGCAGGCTTTTTCTAGCCCTAATTCTTATCCCCTGGAGCAATTTGTTAAAATCTAACATTCCTTATTTTTTTCCCTAATTATCTACTTCTCTCACCACCACCACCAACTGGGCTTTACAGCTACACTGATTTACAGTGCCGGGGTAAGTAACAAATCATGACAAAATAAAACCAGTGACTTCAGTACAAAACTGTGCTGATAATTAAAGATTTAAAAATTTGTCTCAGCCTACTTGATATAAAAAAATCCCTGATGAATTGTTTAATTTGTCTTATGTTTGCTTCTCAAGTTTCAAGAAAATATCCAAAGTAATCCACACAACACAGGCTGAACTATTTAAATTTACATTGTCTGGATGTGCCAAAGACCTAAAAAAAGGAATGGATCTGCAGCCAAAACCTGGAAGTATTTCTGTGAAACAAATCCTACAGGCTACAGGAACTAAGTGTGGAGCCTCAGTGTTCTGGGAAATTTTAGGGCAATTTAAATCTTTATGGGCTGCTGGCAAACCCAGCAGCCACAAGAAGTAATAAAACTCATTCAAATTGTAGTTACCAGGAGCAAGTAATAAAAAAAGAGAATTTTTTTTAGTGGAAGTCACTGAACACCACAGCTTGAATTTGCAGTTACAGACTGACCTCGCTGCTGTAAAACTGAGTTTCTCCATATTCTCCTTATGAATAGCACATGATTTAATAATTATTAAACCATATTTGGGATTTTTATTGCTTTCTACTCAGTGTTACTGTTCTGCAGAGCTGCACCCATTAGAAAAATCTCATTTCTTTATGCTGACTCAAACCTTTTTTTGGAGGAACAAGGAGACTCCTTGTTCCTGTAGCAGTTTTTTTGACAAAATGACTTTTTATTACCTACCCCTTAGTTTTTAATTCAATTTCTTAAACAGAAATAGAGATGTCAGCCAGTATTTGGCCTAAAGGGGCTCCAAAGGAGCTGGAAAGGGGCTTTGGACAAGGGATGGAGGGAAGGACAAGGGGAATAGCTTTAAGCTGGAAAAGGGTAAATTTAGGTTGGATATTAGGAAGAAACTGTTCCCTGTGAGGGTGGGGAGCCCCTGGCACAGGGTGCCCAGAGAAGCTGTGGCTGCCCCTGCATCCCTGGCAGTGTCCAAGGCCAGGAGCAGCCTGGGACAGTGGAAGGTGTCCCTGCCCATTGGAACTGGATGATATTTTAAGTTCCTTCCAAACCCAAATGGTTTCACGAATCTGTGGTTTAAAACTCTTAAAGGCGAAGGAAAAGCTGTGCTGTTTAAAAAGAAATAAAAGATACACGAGGAAGTTCCACCCTAAAAATGTTTCACATATTTTCTGAGCACGTGGTACCACTCTTGTAAATACTCTGAAAGCNCAGCGTGAAATGCAGAAGAAGAAAAGGCAGAATCTCACTTGACAGGAGCCCTGGCATAGACCTGCAGCCAGTCAGGGATCTCGGCGCTGTGGTAGGGGTTGGCAGGGACCAGCAGGGCTTGGCTCCTCTCCGGGGGCTGCGGCTGGTAGGACACGGGGGGCGGCTGATCGTAACGGGGAACGCTGCAAGGGACAGGGACAGGGACAGG
>WAAG01093508.1:456-13749 GCA_013390105.1 Tichodroma muraria
AAATATATCTGGTTTGCCATCCTTAAACTTGTTGGAAAAAAGTTGTACAAAGGCTCAATCACACCTCTATAATTCCTTAGACCAGTGACAGTCTGGGGCTAAGACTGGATCTAGGCAGGAGTTTAGAAAGCAAGGGACTCCCTTCTGCACCTTGTGACTCCACAGGAGGGCTTCCCTAATAAACTTTGTCTGAAGCTCTCACTTCACCCATGACAGGTGAGGTTGTAGCAGTTTGTAGTAGTCTGTTAAACATTTGAGATACAAAATGTTTAAATACGATTGCTCTGTTGATTTGTCTATCCAAATTTTGAGTAGTTCTTTAATATATTTCAGATGTAATGTTAGAAAATAAAATATAGAGAAGGATATTAACATGAAGATTTGAGAGGTTTTAAAGATACCGTAAAAANAATTAAGCTTTTGAAGTTTTTAAAAAGTCCTTAAAAAAAAAAAAAAAAGAAAAGCTGTAGGCTGCTACAGTGTAATGAAGGTTCATCCTTCAGTTCATGAAGTTCTGTGGGAAAATATGTCTGTGAGTACAAAGACTCTATATTAGGCCATATATCTCTAAGTCCATGTTCCAGAAAACACGTGTTGGTATTTTAGCAATTCTGACAGAAACCATGACATCATTCTTGCAGAGCAAAGCAATATTTGTAACCTCTTCACACAGGCTGTCCTTGGAAGTTCAATTTTCTTCATTGTTTAATTTTAACAAAATACATTATACCAAGTTGTGTTTTTTTTGTTTTGTTTTGTTTTGTTTGTTTGTTGTGTTTTGTTTTGTTTTCCTTCTGGGATCAGATTTTCAGTTGTTTTCCGTTGTGAGATATCCAGTGAACACCAGTTAGCAAATAAGGCATGAAAAAATTTTCAGGAATTTCCATGAAACTTCTATATAATCACTAGCAATTATTTTGCTAGTGATTATATAGAAGTTTCATAAAATCATAAAAAATCATTAACATGATTTTCATAATTAAAAATCATAACATAACATAACATAAAAAATCATAACAAAACATAACGTAAAAATCATTAACATGAACATAAATTCATAAAAAATCATTAACATGATTTTCCATTATAATATCTTTGATGAAATTGAGTACTCTGTTTCATGATATTCATCTTTCAGCTGGACTGAATTTGGCTTTCACTTTCTACTGAACAAGCATCACTGAAGTTTTGTCTGTACTATAGCCCCATCTGCCCCTGGTTCTGCATGACTGAAAAGTTGTATTTAGGTGAAGTAATGCTAGTAACAAGAGTTTTCCCAGTGGATATAACTCATTATGTATTTAATCCTGACTAATTTTATCCATATAAGTTTGTTATCTAATTGAATTTTCTGCTACAATCAATGAAGACTCTGAGGCTCCTTTAAACAACAATTTATCCTATTATAATGTTGAAGTGTCTGAAATAAGCTGTGTGCTGACTGTATTTCTCTACATTCACTCAGTGTGAAGGACATCCAGAGGGCTGGTTTTATCTGAGCATCCACATTTAAATGACTGAAATTAAGTCAGGAGTTCTGAGGGTTTGAAGGCCAGACTACATGACTTGCTCAGCCCATGACTAAATACTAATATTATATGTTTGTTAAGACACATTCAGTACTTCTACCTATTTAAGCCACCCTCTGTTCTGTGGGTCCTGTTTGTAACTGATTGCCCCCAAATGAGTTGAAGACAAGCTGCTATAAATGCTCTCTCTATCCCACAGGATCCCTGCTCTGTTCCAGATCTTCCTCACCCTCTCTCCTCTGTGCGTCAGTCCGGATGTGGCCAGGCAGTGGAAGCACAGTGTGGACTCTCCTTTGATGGTGGTACGTGAAACCTGCACGTGCAGGCCAGCTTGCACCATGCCTGATCAAGAGCACCATGTTGTTTTATTACGTGGGCTCTAACATGTGCAACAATACAGCATATAAATGCAAAAAGTGTACTCAGCTTCTAGGCAAATCCTTAGATGGTGCATCATGGCTGATTAGTGTAAGCCTTGCGTTTACATCTTCTTGACAACATGTTCTTACTTACTGCACTGGAATGAAAGGGTAGATCCAGCCTTCACATATGGGGTACATATGCTATAAAAAGGGCAATTTTGCTGAATCGGCTTAGCTGAGTAAATTGCGAAGGCATGACGCTGATTATCTAAATGGGAACACTAGCCTGAAAATTAATAATGTAACTTTACAGGCTCATTTGCTGCCCAGGTGAATTTCACCAGAGGGGCTTCAAGCAGTGAAAGTGCACGTGCATGTGATATATAAAATGCACCTGTTCAAATAATGTTTCTTTTCCTAGATGTTATATTACTGGGGCATGAAATAATTTCACTTTTAAAAATCCTACCCAATTTAAATGCCTCTCCCCTGCACCCTGCCCTCCTGTTGATCTTAATAAAAATGTCTTCATTGAGGGAACTGGTTATTAGAGGAACAAATAAACTGCCCACAGTCAGGAGTACATATAAACCATTTTTCATCCATACGTCTCAAAGCAATTTGCAGTAAGAGGGCATGTATCGTATTTTGCACATGATGAAACCAGAAATTCAGAGACTCAAGAAGAAAGTCATCACAGAAGACTTAAAATAAAATGCTGAATTTTTTTCCTAGCATTTATTTTACATAGTGGATGTAATGTCTGTGAACAAATGCAATTATGTAGAGCCCCTTTAATGTGTACAACCAGTACTGGAAGGGTTAAGTAACACAGGAAAGAGGGAATGGTTTTTGCTCAAGTTTTGATTACTGTGAGTTCAGTGATACAATCTATTCCTTCCTCATTCAATTCCTCTTCATGATCCTCACAAAAAATTAGTAAGAACAAATATATTGCTGTAAGCAGCCCATAGGAATGAAAAGGTAGTAGAACACATTTTTATTCCTCTTGACCTTCAAAAATAGCTAATGGTAAAATTTTATTGCTGTATGTCCTTGTATCAGTCTTTGTTGGAAATTGGAATGCATCACACTGAGTTTGAGTGACAGATGATCATCCTTTGCATTAACATTTTTACAGTTTTCCTCCTCAGGGCTGATACCTCACATTTCTGAAAGTTGAAGGATCATCTCTGCATGCTGGAAAGGTCCTATCTCGTTGCCTATCTCAGGTGGTAAAACAGAAGGCACATGTTAGTGAATCCATCTGTGAGAGGACAAGTGTAGCAAAATGGGAAGTCTCTGCTTATTCTCGTACAATGATTTGTTTCAGTTGCGAAGCTCTGTTAAATAAACCACCAGTACACCAAGCAGGAATTTCACTTGTACAAGGAGGCTTTTCTTTGAACCTTTCCAGGTGGGAATGTTTTCTAGTACAAGGCTCCTATTTAATGTTCACATCGCCCAAAGGCCTCAGTTAGCACCTCTGTGCAAACTTCATAAGACATAATCCCTGCCTTAAACACCTCATGGTCTGAGCACACAGCAGTGCTGGACATGGAATGAGCCGATGGATGTAACCAAGGTGACAACTGCCTGTCTTACTAGGTCCAGTCACTTCTTTCATTAATTCAGTGATCTTATGTGTTTAGTTTTGATATCTGGTGTCTGGCAGAGAAAGGGCAGGAGGATGGAAATATCGAGAATGAGGACATGGAACAGGAGACCACTGCCAGTGGGAGGCAGAAAATGAGGAGCAACATGGGAGAGAACAGAAACCATTCTGCCAGGAAAAAAAAAAATCCCTGTTAATTTCTGTATTTCCACCACTTGTTTTCAGAGGCAATGACGTCCACTGGAGTAGAGAACGAAGGAGGCAGATATCTTGTCTTGAGTTCTTACTCATTATTATTTTTTCTGTTTCCTTCTTCTGTATGGTCTGTGGTCTAAAAAGTCTTATGGGAAGGTTGTGAAGAGCTAAAAGAGAATCCAAAAGGTCAAAATGATTTCTAGTCTTATAATACTACAGGAACCAGAATATCTTCAGAGACCTTATGACCTAGAGCTAGTGGAGTTATTTTTATGTTTAGGGTCCCTGGGACATGCAAATAACTTTATATTTACTCATTAAAGCACATTATGACCCATTGCTTTACTACCTCATCAGAATTTTTTTCTTCTGTTTGTAGTGCCACGTCTCTTTTGCACATCTTCCATGAGGAATGCCACCGAGAGGTTTGGCCACATGACAGAACAAAGAGAGATAAAGAGAGATGAAATGGTGACTTAATTCACACCAACCCGAACCTGGAGGCCACTGCCCAGACCTGACTGCTCTGCTGAAGAGACAACACCTGTAGATACTGTCTCCAGAGCTGTCTGGAACATGCAGATGCAGCTAGTTAGAGAACAGGCACAGACATCTGGAGAGAGAGGAGGCTGCTAGCCCAGCCCAGCTCAGTTCAGCTCAGCTCAGCTCAGCTCATTTTAGCTTAGCTTAGCTTACCTTAGCGTTAGCTCTCAGCTTTACACTGAGACCTGTGAGACCCAGTTAAGGCGGCCCATGGCATTGTTCCCAGATGACATTCATCCCTTGAGGGTGATCTTGCCTACCTCTGCACTGCCACTGCACAGCAGAGCACAGCTTGGAATCATCTGCTTCAGTCCCTAATGGGAAGCTAAAAGAAGTGGGATTTGGCCTGGGAAAACTGTTCCCCTCTTGGCTTTCTGTTTTTTCCCTTTTTCTCTCTCCTTAGGCAGGGATTTATTGGAGGCAAGTAAGAGGTGAGGAAAAATAGTGACGGCAGTGCAGTGGCTCACATAAGGAGTTCCTTCATTGTGGTATTGATGAAAAATGTTACTGAAGTGGTGTGCTCCAGGGGGTATACAAGGATAAGGATCTTAGCTGGAAGTCTGCTTCCTTACTGCTTCCCAGAAATTAACAGAATTTATGCAATAATCAAGTACATTCAGTACTATATGTAAGAGCCTATCGTAACACACAGAAAAGGGAGCCTTGTTATGCTTCATGCTGCAGTGTCTGAAGCATTTCAGTTCAACACCTTTCTTTGCTTATTCACATCACATCAGAGAAAGAGCAAAATGCTATGTCAGCCCGGGGCCAAAAGTTACTGGCATTGGTTTCTGTACAGTTCTTTCATGTGGGGAGGGTGTGGTGACCTATTGGTGGAAACAGCCTGACAAACCTTGAAGAAACGAGTTCAGCCTTGGGCACAGATTCCATTTTCTCCTTCCCCTTTCCCCTGAGCATGACTCAAGTGTAAAAGAGTACCTGGACACTGAGGGGTGGTGGTTGCTTCTAAACTTTCCCTGTATACTGTAGGCTTCTGAAACTGCCTTGGGCTCCCTGACAGTCTGTCTGGGCTCTGTAAAACCTTTGGCTCCCATGTTGTGCAGCGCATTTTTTAGAAAGTGCTGTGTAGTCTCCAATAGCCAGGAGTGCCTTTAGCTTCTCTGATATTTTTATAGTAATCAGAGGACCTGTTTTGTCAGGAAACTCCAAACAGCCAATGCAAAGGGAGCTATAATTAAGGTCTTCTTTGCTGGTAGCAGTTCTGGATAGTAGGATCACATCTGGGTTATGCCATAGTGAGGCAGTGTAAGGTGGTTTTATGGGGTTTATGGGGTTTATATACTGTTAATCTGTAAAATCATATCTCTGTGCTACACAACCAGCAAACCACCAGAGAATCCGTGTAGAACTGGTTTATGCTACATCACAGAGACCGAGTTCATTGTGACCAGGAAGAAGAGGCTGAAGGAAGTAATGGTAAAAAGACAGCTTCTGGATGATCCTTCTACTTCATTTGGCATAAAAAGTTTTTTTAAGTGGAAACATATTTTACTTTAAAAATTATTTGTGTCCTTGTTGGAAACATCACCCACTTAAATTCTGCTAAATAGTTCCCCTCCATAATATGATCTGTGCTCCTTAGGCCAAGCTGTTTGTGCTGAGACTGCTCTGGCCATTTGATTCTTCCAGAGCACCATCCCCTCCGCTTTGCATTTGACGCTGCATCTCCTGTGGGCTGCATGTGGTGTCCTGCAGGACAAAATTATGATTTTGCTTTCTCTATTTTCCTACTCCCAGTGTGAAGTTTCCATGACAGTGAGACATGTGCTGCAGCTTACCAGAAATGTACTGTGGGATGCAAATGAGAGGCTGCCATGCATGCCCTGAGATGTGACATGAAGGTGCCCGGCCAACTGAAGAGCTCTGCAGGACCTTGTAAGGCACAGGGAAATGAACCTGCTGCAGCCTCATCCACTGCAGGGCCGTGATTCAGAGGGATTAGTTTCAACTATGTCCACATGTACAAGTTCCGTGTCTTTTTCCCTGGCTGGTTAATTATAAAAGAGTAATCCAGTATTTGGGCATTTTTAATGATTGGCAGTTTGAAATCCAAAAAGAAACTGGGGAGCTCTTAGCTACTTGAAGAGCGATGTAGGGTGATATGGGTACATCTATCTTAGCCAAGGTCTCAGACATTCTACAGGCACAAGCTGGCCTGAGCTGTCACATCCCTTGTGCAGCAATGCCTGGAAATCCTCTTGAAAGTCAAATGTGAATGGCAGGATCCCTTAACTCAGCCCCACTGCTCTGGCTGCCTGGTTTCTGCACTCACTGGTAGCTTTGGGTATACACTGCCATAGGTGTTCCCTATGGATGGTACCCAGCATAACTGGGTGTTCAGGCTCAAAATAAAGATATAAAACCAGATATATTGGGCCAGAACAAATAGCATTCTAGCCTGATATATTGTCTTGAATTTTGCCGTATGAATGCACCTAGGAAACTACAAAATATGACAAAAATGTCATTCTAGTCTTCTGCAATTTGCTCATCATCTGTATAATTAATTGCCCTGAGAGATTTCTTTTCTACGAATCTCTGCAGCCTCCTTTTAAAAAGCTGAGGTCTTCTGGCACCTATGAGGAGGATGGTGAGGAGCTCAACAGATTAAACAGATTTTGGTGTGAGTAAAAACATTCTTTGTTTGGTCTGAACTTGCTCCCAGCTAATTGCATTTTAGATCCTCTACGTCTTGTCTTTGTTCAGCAGTGGATGTATACTCAACCTGCCTTCATTCTGTTCCTCATTTTGTAGAGCCCTATCAAACCCCCCTCTGACCCCCTTCCAGAGTGAAGACTATTGCCTCTTAGGCTTTGCTTGCACAGAAGCTGTCCTGTGCAGATTGAATGCCTTTTATTATCCTTTTTGTCCTTTTCTGAACATTCCCCAGTCTGGAGACCACATGACACAACTTTCAGAAAACTGATGCATAAGCACACACAGTGCCAGATTAATGAATTCTGTACTTTCCTTTTTCATAATTATTCTGAAAATTTGGTTTTCTTTACAACGGACCATGGCATTGAGATAATACTTCCATGGAACTATCCAGTTATAAAGCAAGCTGTTGTTTGCTCCTAAGAATTGTGAAATTTCTGCCACCAGTTCCAATTGTTTTAAAATGTTAATTACAAAAAAATACTTTGACACAGGAAATATGAGATAGTTCTCTAATAAATTCACATTTCTTGTACAGTAGAACAAGGTAACTCAGGTAGAAAAGAAAATGACCAAGTCTAATCTGTCATCAGTGAAAAACTACAAATTGCTGGAGTGTAGATAACTCAACCAAGATTAATCAGGCAGCAGTTAATCAAAATGGATTTCCCTAATAATATTTCTAACTTCTTTTTCTATAAATATAAATTTTTGAAATTATTTGACTTGAAAAGGGGTGGTCTTCATGGTGTTAAGATGTCAACTTCTGACACATGGTTTTCCAACAAAGGCTCTTTATTTTAAACAGATGTACAGAAAGTAGAGAAAAATAAACTCACAGACACTGGGCAGAGAAATGGGTAAAATATCTTTTCAGAACTGTTTGTCAGAAATCCTGAACTCAGAAGTCTTATTTCTGCTATTACTGCCATTCACACTCCTACCGTGTCAGGCCATATGAGGATACTTGATGGTGGGCCATGTATTTTAAAGAAACTTTAATTTCTTGGTGATGGAAATACCTACCCTGCATATTTTATCACAAGAAATTTGTCTTCGAGGGTGGCCATGCTGCTCTACTTGTCACAGATGAAGACAGAAATTGTTTTGGAGGTGACCATGATCCATTGGCGGTTATTTGTGTTCAGAGGGACAGAAGTACCAGAGCTAGATTTCACTCAGTGAGCTGAACACCACTTAAAAGCCTCTGGTGGTTCAAGCTTTCCTGGGAGGTGCACAAGATAATTCAGGCTGTTTTCCAGGAGGAAGTTTGCTGGAGTTGCTTGGTTAATGCTAGTGCCAGGGGCTACGTGCTGCCCCCAGTCCTCAGGTCTGCTGTGGGGACACTTTTGCAGCTGAGGCCCTCTGGGCTACATCCACCCACTCCTGCCGGTTGAGCCTGCTCTGACCCTGCTCTCTGCCAGCCTGGGACAGAGCAGGAAGCTGAGCAGCCACATTAACAGGATGCTCAACCTGGAGCAGTAGCGCCCTGCTGAGAAATAAGGTGTAATAACTGCGAGCCAGCATTAAGATAATGCAGCCACGGGGCTTCGGGTGCAGCTGGCTCGCAGCGCTCGGGGCAGACACAGCTGCTGCCATTCTCTGCCCGTCGCTTGTGCGAAAGGATCTCCAAAGAGCTCAAAATTTGCTAAAGCTCATTGTGAGCGCTCTAATCACAGCTAGTTATGGTCTGGCTTTGAAAGAGCTCTGCTAGTTTTAGCTCAGAATCTCTGGACAGTGGGACTCTGTCTGTCCAGACAATTTCAACCTTTACTAGGGATACAGGGTCCTGCTATCTTTTACCCACAGGACAAAGTTCTGCTGAGGAGTTATGGGTCATGTCTGTATGTGGGTTAAATCCATAGGTATTTGCTTCACAGAATCAGTTTTTGCCATAAGAGCTTTTCTCTCTTCCCTGTTAGATACTATTTCCAGTGCAAAAACAGGTAAACTGAGGCAGGAGGGAGTAGCTGGAATGGGAATTATTCTAACAAAAGGTGAACTTATCATGGATAACCCTGACTTTTATCTTTCAGTCTCTTCATTGAACGTAAGAAGAATAAAGATGTTAAATGGAAAACTTGAAAGTCTACTTTGGTAGATACAGTATCATTAATATTGCTGCTAATCTACATTGGTACCTCAGCAGTCCTCTCAGGATCTGTTTAGTTATGAAAAGCAAAGTCCCTGTTGAAAGACATCTCCCAATCTCAACCTCAGCTCTGCCTGAGGACCTGCACAGAGGCAGACAGTGCCTGCCCAGGGGGCTGCATTTACCTGGGAACTGGGCACACATGGACTCAGAGAAGAACTGGTTGGTGGTTACAGCCCCATCAGGAAGATCTTGGAAGACAAGTGCTGAGAAATAGGTAAGAAATGTGTGGGCAAGTAAGGAGCATCTGCACATATGACACAGCTACAGCAACCTGCTCTGTGGCTCCTCAGTGTTCTTTGTGCAGTGTTTTCTGAGCAGTTTGGAAGCTCCCTAGGTGCTAAATATGTCAATTGGTGTTCTACAGATAAGCATGGAATCTATTGTGTGGTTTCCTGGATCTTTGAAAAAGAATTGGTAGGTTTAAACATTTATAAAAAGTTCTTTAATTCAAGATATCTCCAGTTCTGGTGGCTTTCTACAGAAAACTCACATTGAAAGCCCAGAAAGTATGGTAGTATCCAAAATTATCACCCATATTTGAGATAACGGCTTAAGAAGTCCTGTTTATGGTTACACGGCAAGTCAGTGGCCAAGGTGGAACCTGTCTTTGGTGTAGCTGTAAACTGACTTCCTGTATGGAACATGTTCTGCAAAGAGAATTGCCATTTTGCTTCCCTACTGGATTCTTAGGGGAAAAGGGACTTGAAGGGTTGTAGACCCTGTTTTTTCTGCCCTTCTTTTTCCTAAGTATCAACCACCCCAAGTGCCTTTTCCCATTTTGGGGATGTGATTGCATTGGTCAACTTCTCCCCATTCCTGAGGGGAGGGTCACTTCACACCACTGCTCCTTTGCACACCTGAGGGACCTTTATCCCAGCTACTGAGACCTGAGGCCAGGCTTTTGTGCACATGGGTCCAGCCTCGTTTCTCTCACCTGTGCAAACCTTTGATGAGGCAGAGCTGAGAAATGTGGCACACAGGGGACAGGAGGAGTGAGGATGACATGCCCAGGAAGTAATCCTCCTACTAACAAGTGCCAGCCAGGTGTGTCACACATTCTTAGAGATAAGGAAAGTCCAGCTGGAGTCTAGGTCGGTCAGATTGTGCCCAGGCAAATGTGTATGACTGAGAGGGATTATGTAGAGCACGTTTGTAATTGATTCAGTACTGTTGTGTGACAAAATACAATAGCTTTGTATGAGGCTTTAATATAAATCTCTTGCACTAGCAGAGCCTAGTAATTGAATCAATATACAAGCGAGACTGGAGAAGCATGATGAAAAAGCTTGGTTCCAGGTTAAATGTGAAACAGATGTTCCTCAGCCCTCTCCCTTTCCTGCCCTGCTGCCTCCCCCTTTGTCCCTGCCAACTGCAGGCATGAAGTGCTCCTAGTTTAAAATGAGAAAGAAGTAGAAAAAAAAAATCTAGAGGGAAAAAAAAAATAGAAAGAGATTGCATGGTCCTTTGGCAGTGTTAGCAACAAGATGTTGGTTTTGAGAGCAAGGCATTGCATTTGTCAGGGGAAATGGCGGTGACTTTAAAAGTATTGGGAGGGGATGGGTATCCCCAGATGTGAGGTGATGAAGGAGGCAGGCACAGCCCCCCAGGGCTATTGTCCTCACCCAAAGTTCCAGAAGGGGCTTGAGGAACCAGTGATGGCTGTGTCCAGCATCACAGCAGCAACACAAAGAGACCAGTCTCTACCGGTCCCACAGACCTCCCCAGGAGTTCACAATAGCACCAGTCATGGAAGAGGAGCAAAAGTGGAGTCTTCTGGCATGAAGATTTCTTTCTGTGGATCTACCAGGAAGTACCAGGGAGCTGGGCTCCCCCCACAGAAGATGGATTCTGGCATGAGTCTGGTAATGCCCCTGCCCAAAACAGAGGCAGAGGCATAGAAGAAGGTGGTAAACAGCAATGATTTTGGGGATTTTTGGGTGCCTGTTTGGGAGGGTGTAAGTAGGTGAAACTGATCTCCTTGCCTGCATCCAGGGGTGTGAGTAGAAAACCTGAGTGTCGCGTTTTGAGAATCCAAACATCCCTTTCCAGAAGAACCTACGTTTTATCAGTCATCTCCATTTTGAAAATGTTCAATTAATCTCCTTATTTGGATTAAAATACCCTACATGACAATGTATACATTAGTCTTCTGGTATTAATGATATCTGTATTTTCTTCAGTTAGAAAATCAGCCATTTTACTGAATAAAAATATCAGATTTGGGTTTTTATATTCAACCTTTCATAGAAACATATTGTATTTCATCTTTCCTTTCAGTCACTTAGATAGCCTTTCTTCATGTTTTTCCTTCTATAATCCCAACTTGCCATGGAAGTCAGAGTAAAAAGTCTATAGTATTTTAGATCATGCGTCTTCTATTTTTGAGCACTTACAAGACGTTTCCATCACTTGGTTTCAGAGTCCTTAACCTGTTAACTCTCCTTGGTTGTGGACCAGTACTTTGATAATTTTTCTGTGTTTTTCTGTGGAGACTATTTGTCCTCTCCACACCCAATTGGAGTTTATCAAGATGTTTGGACTGTCTGTTGTTGATATAGATATTTCCTTTTTCATCCAAGTGCTTGATCAGGTATTCTGACTTTGTAATCATGCTTTGTGTCAACAATCATATTGAAAATTGAAGCAAGGTTTCATTTAATTTTATAGAGTTGCTAAAATTATCCTCTGTCTCAATCACTAGCCATACTACTACACTGTTTCACATTTTTATTTCCTTTTCTTTTAATCTGTATGGAAAATAAAGCTTTTAATTTTGATTTTAACATGTCCGGAAGATCTGGGTTACCTGGTGTTTTAGCAAAAGTTGTTGCGCTTGTAGAGCTAAGATTCTGCCATCCTGCACACACACAAAAAAAGTGTGAACCAGTTAACAGGAGACTTGAAGTCACGAAACACAGTTTCTAAAAGCCAAGGACATGGAAAAATCCAATTCAAAGTAATTCAGATATAAGCTTGGAAACCAAAGCACGTCTCAAATCAGAGTTTATAATAATCCCATGAAAATCACACATGTACTTCAAGTATATACACTGCAAGAGCTTCACAGTTGCATTATGTCTAAACAGGGTGTATCCCCATGTGATCAGTGAAGGTTGATTTTATATCCCAAATAAATCCATAAATAATCCTTTTAATCCTTTTATATTTAGGTGAGCATCAAGTTGCTCATTTGAAATATCCATTTCCTTTTCTGCCTCATTTTCTAAGGGAGAGCAGAATTTGCCTGCCACCAGAGACGGTCTTAAGTTAGAGAAATATTTCATTTGAAGTGACATGTCTTGAGTTATTTTTAATGATCTTCTCTGGATCATAATGCAATTACAGATGGGCCATGTACTCTGTGAGAATCAGTGGTTACATAGGGCTCAGTGCATGCTTTTTGTGAACAAACACTCTCCAGAAAACATCATTAATGTAATGTTAGGGCACTGTAATTTTTAGAAAGCCATGTAAATTAGAAGTTGATCATGACAGAATCAGCAGCTCCAGGCCTTCAATATATCCAGTCTGATAACAAGTTCCAACTCTGCCTTAATAGGTGCAGCAAGATCTGTTTGAATAACTTTTCAAGTGTCTTCCCTTTGCTTGTACTGAGAAAAATGACTCACTGCTTGTAAAATGATCATGTAATCAAAAACTGTGGTATTTTCTGCCTCCTGGAGAAAAGTTCAGTATCATCTTCCCATCAATCAAATGGACAATACTAAACCAAATTAACTATCGAAAGACATCCTTCAACAGTTGGTTACCATCATAGAGAAGGTCTCAGCAGATGTGTCATTTTAGAAAGAGACGGAAATAAGGAACTATAATATCATATTGCTTCTGAACCTCCTTTAGATTCAACATGTTCCAATGTAATGAAATTAGAAATTGTTTTACTTTTCCATTATTTACTTCCCAGCTGGCTTTAAAATATCTGCACAGTTTATCCAGGACTTGCTTATCTATAAACACGAAAGCACTGTACCTTTTTTCTATAAGCTTTGTTTCTATATACATATATTCATACACACATACAGAACCATTGAATCAGAATTCTTAGGTTGGAAAAGAGCCTTAAGATCATCAAGTCCAACCATTAACCCAGCATTGCCAAGTCCACCACTAAACCATGTCCCCAGGTGCCACATCTATGTCTTTTGAGCAGCTCCAGGGATAGAGGCCCAATCATTTCCCTGGGAAGCCTGTTCC
>WAAG01093509.1:219-14047 GCA_013390105.1 Tichodroma muraria
AGGAGTTGAATCCTGGCCAACGTGTTCTCTCATCAGAAAAGTTTCAAGAGTCTCTCTGTATGCCCAGTACAGCACTGCTTTGTTTTCACATCAAACCCATAAAAGGGTGTGAGAGTTGTGGTGCTCGAACCTTGCTTTGAGCTAATTCAAAGGACACAAGAGAAGAGGCTGCAGAGATGAAAAAACTCTGCTGGTCATTTTCAACCAGCTGTGAGATCTGGCAATTTATTAGAAACCTTAGCTGAATATCAATGACTGACACAGGAAACAGAAGAAGAAGACAATTTAAAAAAACCTGGAATTTCAGAACATATTAAAAAAACCTCCCTTTTTCTTCTACTTGTAAGTTGGAGGCCTGGAGGTGACCCTTCAGAACAACACACTGTACTTACAGAGAAATAAAGTTTTGTACTTTTATATGGGGCTAAAACAGATCTAAGATTGAAAGTCTACAAAATGGAAAGGAAACATATGGCTGTTTTAAACTGTTATTAGCCTCATTCAACTTTATCATTAGCTCAACTCAGAGGTTAACATATTACATATTTCAGCTTAGCCAGTCATATCTGTTACAGGCATGTTGAATAAATATCATATAAATCACAGAGCCTGATAAGACTTAATAGGAAAAGCTGCTAAATTGACCTATAAATATAACGTATTACAATGCATCAGCTGCCGTTGCCACTTTCTTGGAAACAGTGGAAGAATTGGGATAGCTGTCTAATACCCTCTTACAATTTTTTTTACATGACTATGGGATGAATATTCAAAAACTTAAACTCAGGGAACTAATCCCACATTCAATGTTTTACACCTGAGTTATTCTTCAGTATTATGTTGAAATTTACAGCAAGACTCCAACACATTCCCCTGTTCTAATCTTCCCTGATCTGTCTGAAGCAACAGTTCACCTCTTTGACAAGTGCATTTACAGTTATTTTAAAATCACTTTTTTGAAATCCAGCAGCTCTGCAACCCAATTTGCTTTGAATCTCATTCTCTCTTTGCTGGGGGAGGCAGAATTTAATATTCATGATCTGTGCTCCTGTAAGGGAGTATTTGCAATTCTTCTGATACATGTTACTAGGTTAATCATATTTTATTTCTTGAAATGTATCTTTTGTTCCTACAAAGGTAATGAAGGAGAGTTACTCATCTCCATAATGAATCCTGAATTTTAATTAAACCTATTAACTGAACATGTCAAATGTTTTTCACTTTGAAAGCAGCATAAAAATTACACTTAGTAATAAATTTTACTTATTCCCATATTGCCCTGGGTTATATTGCAGCCACAGTATCTATAATAAGATCCTTATGCTATTTTATTTGATATTAATATGATTTATTATGTTATAACAATATATTTTTTATTCACTCCTCTGTACCACCAGCAGCACAAAGATAAATTGTTTTGTAGAACATGCTGGCATGTTCTGTACAGCACACCCTGAAATAAATGAGTCTGCAATGGCACAGACACACTTTCCCTTATCTCCCTTAACTTTGCATAACACGTTCAAAATGTACTATTTATGCATCTCCTATTCTGCAACGAGTCTAGTCAAATGAACAATCCACATGAATAAACATAAAGATGTAAGAAAGTGTTTGAAAGATCACAGAACAAATTCGGAGGGTTGGGATATTCTTTGCCATGTTACCTGAATTTCTAATAAAAGTACATGGTGTGAAGGACACTGGAGATGAGAAGCAGACTCTGCTTGGAAACGTATTCCCAAACTAACAGCCTTATGGCTTTCCATGCTAGGAATCCATACTGCCACGCTTAGCACATCAGTCTGCTCTCCTCTAAAAGCTGCTGCTCCATGATCAACCCAGGATCTAAAACTGATCTAAAACTGAACCTGTTATCTCCTCATGGAGCATCACCAACAGCAAAGATCCCACCAGTGCCATCAACACCCGTTAATTAACACATCCCTAAATTTCTTAATGCCTCCAAGGGATCTGCAGACATCCAAATTATCTCCAAATACTTACTTTGGGGATAAGAAATCCACTCCTCAGATAGAACAGTACCAAGAGGAAATAGTCCAAGGCTGAAGAATCATTAGCCATGCCCTCACATTCCAAACAGGTTTGCCTTTGCTAAAAGAAATGAATTGTGTTAATGAATTATTCACTTAACTAGCTCCTGTATTTCCTTGAATCCATTTTTATTTTTGGAAACACAGCAAGAACACCAACAATGTTTACAAAGTGAGATTTCATGATGGATGCAGTACATGTAACTGCATCAAAGGGAACAAAAGAGCGTTTTTCCAACAATCCAGCACAGCCCATTCAGGAAGGTTATAAAGCCTCATGATGATGATGCACAGGCATTAGTTGGCTGTATTTGGTGAACTGCCTTCTAGGGGCCCAAGGAATAAAAGCAGGAAAAACACCTTGCCACACAACTCAGCAAAAAAGCCCTACGTAGAAAACAGAGCCATTAGTAAGCTTTGAAGAGTGGCATAAAACTCCTTTTTAGATAACTCCTTTCTAGTTAAAACTGGCAAAAATCAGCTGTTATTATTATTATTATTAATTATTATTATTATTATCTGATAATTTCAGCTGACATAACTACAGCTCTGTGCACATTAATATGCAAGTGTGACAACATCACTTATTTTTCATTACTATTAGTCTGTAGGGCAGGACAACAATTTGGCTATTAGAAATCAGTGCTTTCACTACTGTTCTGATGTGTTTGGTGGAAATGTAAATATGGAAGTGTTTTAATAAAAGAGGGGGGTGATATGGAGCATTCCCTGTAGGTACAAGATAAATAATAATGAACTGCCTTCTAAGTGGGCTTTAGATTGCAGCATAAAGCACCCTGATTTACTCTGTTAAAACATAAAACAACAAATAGGACTCTTTACCTGGACTCCGAGGCAAAAAACCATCACACGAACCATGTCTTTTATACAATTTTTGTCAGTCAATATCATCCCAGCCTTCTGAAGGGCGGGAATACAAAAACACTAAACAACATCAGAGACACTACCAAAATTCACAGTCTTAATGGATATATTCTTGTTCCATTACACCAAATATTAATTTACTCTGTATTATTACAAATATTATGGAAGCTGCTTGACACTGATCTGCTTTGCATGCTGGTAATCAAAGAGAAAGAAGTATAATGACCAAATCTATAAAGAGAAACATTTTTTTTGCAATAGATAATTGCCAGAGCAAAGTATGATGATGCTAAAGTTATAGAGATAGGGACAATCATGGATGTTCAAATGGAAAAAAAAATCCATCTAAACCCCTTCCTCTCACGATTAACTTAGTGCTAAAGCCAAGGTGGCCACATGGAAGCACTTGGAATGATTCGGAATTTCAGTGACACCCAATTCACTTGCAGAATTACAATAATATGCATAAATAGCCCTTAGAAAGTGACTTAAACAGTAGAATTAGGAAAAGAATACACAGACAATGCCTTATATCTAAAGGAGATTACAGTAAACAAAAAGAGAACAAGAGTGGTATTTAACACTAAAACCAGATGAACATGGATGGGAACAGAAATAACAAGTTTTGGCCAAAGGGAGAATCAGCCTCAGGCTGGCAAAACCGAGATTTCCTCTGCGTTTTCAAATGCACCACGATCTCCTTGGTTCAGGCTCCAGGTAGTGGAAATGACAAAGGACAGACCTGCTGTTGTTATGGCAAAATACACTGAAGGAACTCCAACAGGAGACACTGCTGGAGACCAGGGGAGGTGGGAGGGAGAGGAAGACCACTGCTGCCAGATGCCTTGGGGAGACTTTCTCGCTTGCTCCAAGTGACAGTCACACATCCTCAGCTGAGTGCAGAGAGACATTACACATCTATTTCCATGGATCTCAGAATGATCAACTACAACTTGCATCCTCATATAAGTGCTTTGACTCCTTGTTCTCCAACATTTCCAAAACTTCTTCTAGGCGGTTGTGTGAGTTTGTCAGGGGACCCCTCAAATGACTTTTTCTCAGCTTTTTAATCAAGCTGACCGTGGTCTTCTGTGGCCAACCCAGCATATACACAATTTCATAGAATCATAAAATGGTTTAGGTTGTTAGGAACCTTCAAGATCATCAAGTTCTAACACCCTGCTATGGGCAGGGATACCTTCCACTATCCCAGGTTGCTCCAAGCCCTGTCCAACCTGGCCTTGAACACTTCCAGGGATGGGGCACCCAGAGCTTCCCTGGGCATCTCGTGCCAGGGCCTCCAAATTTCTTCCTAATATCCAGTCTAAACCTGCCCTCTGTCATTTTGAAGCCATTCCCTTTGTCCTATCACTCCATGCCCTTGTCCAAAGTCCCTCTCCAGCTCTCTTGTTGCTCCTTTAGGTACTGGAAGGTGTCCTAAGGTATCCTGAGAGCCTCCTCCAGGCTGAGCCCCAAGTCTCTGAGTCTGTCCTCACAGCAGAGGTGCTCAGTCCTCTTGAGCATCCTCGTGGCCTCCTCTGTCCTGCTACAACAGGTCAATGTCCTTTTCATGATGGAAGCCCTCGAGCTGGACACTGTCCTCCAGGTGGGTCTATTGATATAATAGATACAAAACATCTTTTCAGCATCTTAACAACGCACAAAATACTGCTCCACATAATCATTATGTGGTTAAGTTTCTATTTACCTTTAATAAACATCTTATGTACAATTTGATCACTTCTACAGCAGTAACAGGCTAGGACAGTCTTTGGAAACTCCATCCAGGCTGCCAATCAGTGCTGTTGGGCACTCAAATCAGACTAGACAAAGCAGGAGGATCCTCCAATGAAAAAAAGGCCAAAATTTGGCTACATTTTTGTTACAGCTATTAGTCAACACGCAACAGTTGTTGCACCTTCTTCCAGCTGATAGGTTTAATTAGCCATTGTCAAATAGAGAGCCAAAACTATCTTAATCGTCTGTTTTAAATAATTATTTACAAAATTAAAAAAGTACTCTGATCACAGAATAAAAAGAAGGTACAAGTAGCACTCATTCTCAAAGCAACTAGAGTGGTGAAGGAAAAGCCCTCAACTCTTGCAGGAAGAATGATTTTTTTAAGTCAAGGACAATAGTTTAAACATGGAAATAGATCAGAGCAACTTCCCAGGACTTGCTCTTTGTGTCCAAATATAGATTGCCTTGAACTTTGTCATGATATTTTATAGCCACACAACTGATTTAAGAAATTCAGATCAGTCTGTCCGGAAGCATTTGGTGAAAAGCAGATAAAGAGATAATATCTTCAGTTACAGCCAAAAAAGAAGAAATTATTTTCTGATCACTGAGCACATGAAGTTATCAACTGAAATAAATGCAATTACATTCAATTAATTCAGATTAAAAACGAAACAAAACAAAACAAAACAAAAAGAAACACCTAGAAAGATTACATGACTGGAGTCTCTCACTAAAGATCCAAATTCAGAGCAGTGTAAAACTTCTAGGAACAGAGATTTCCCCACATGTCCATGCAAGCCAATGTGTGGAGAAGCACATTTGTATCTAATGGACTGATAGAAAGGATGTAGAGAAAATGTTACAGATCCTCCAGCCTCATACAAATACAAACCCATATTGCTTCTCTTCTTTTCCCCCTCCTCTTAAATATTAATTTACAGTAGGCAAGCAAACACTGTAGGCTAAAAGATGCTTGTTCCACTTTTCTTTTACAGAAGACACTGAGCAAGGATGCTACAATGATGATTCACTTCAAGAGAGGCAGATGGATGTTTTTGGTCTGATGGTCTGATGTTGCACCACATATCAGTGCTGATTAACTATTACTACTTAGCATATGAAAAGACAAAGTCCAGAAGCAAAGCCCATTCATTACTTTGCTAGTTCACATGTACTATAAATGAGTATTTAAAAATGCTGCATCCTATCAGTGACGGATACAAAAAAGTGATCATCAATTTACAGGCCTAATTATGCTTAATCTTCTAGAAATTAAATGAGGGGTAGAATTAAGGAAACATTTTTCCTCCATGCATCAAACCATGCAGAGGGAATTTAAACCCAAAGAAAGCTGCCCCTTATTGTTCTACCTTGTAAAACAGCAGATAATACATACATACATACATACATGCAATACATACATATATGCATACATACATGTACCAGAAATTATCCTGAAAACTGTTTCTCGTCTCTCATTTCTTTGTCTTTCACGATGAAACTTTTCTGTTCTACATGAACATCGAAAGTTTTGGGTTGGAAGAGACCTTAAAGGTCAACTAGATCCAAGGTTACTGCCACGGGCATGGAAACATCTGTAATGATAAAATTTCCCCAATATCCACAGAATTACCTGTGTGTAGTTCACACCTCAGCTCATGCAGGGTTCACACCAGGGATGTACAGACATACGGAGCTTTATTTGCTGGCTGTGTCAGTCTGAATTTCTGCAGTGTGCACATGCATTCCATTGCCTGACAGGGAACAGTGTAAATGTGGGGTTTTACCCGCACACTCAGGGGCTTCTCTTTCGGGCAATGAAGGCAGAGATGAGACAGAAGTGGGAATTTTATGTAGTACAATAATAAAAGAAAAGCCTTTTGGTAAGAATATAATCAGATGAGCTACATTCCTCAGGAAACTCTTAAACCTGAAGGACTAAAAAGTGTAAAATATGGATATATTTCTTTAGGAGGAATCAATATATGCTTTGCTGTAGCTGTAAGTTAATGCACTGCCTCACTTTCAATTTAACCCATTCCACTCAGACAAGCTGATGTACATTTTGAGCTTCAGTCAATATAGAGGACAAAAAGAGCCAGAGAGTGTTACCATGATCCTTCTAAAGGGGACAAACAGAAAGCCACATTCAGGAAACCACAGAAACACAAAATGGTTTGGGTTGGAAGGGTTCTTCAAGATCATCTCATTCCAACCCCCTGCCATGGGCAGGGACACCTTCCACTAGACTAGGTTACTCAGGGCTCCAGCCAACCTGGCACTGAACACTTCCAGGGATGGGGCAGCCACAGCTTGCTGGGACACCTGTGCCAGGGCCTCACTATCACAGCAAAGAATTTCTTCCTAATATCCAATGATCTCTTGACTGAATATTGGATATTGATTGGTACCCTCTTTCAGTTAAAAGACATTCCCTCTTGCCCTATCTCTCCAAAGTCCCTCTCCAGCTCTCTTGGAGCCCTTTTAGGGTCTGGAAGGGGGCTCCAAGGTCTCCCTGGAGCCTTCTCTTCTGCAGACTGAACAGACCCAACTCTCTCAGCCTGTCTCCATAGCAGAGGTGCTCCAATACTCTCATGAACTTTGTGGCCTTCTCTGGGCCTGCACCAGCATTTTGGGGGCCCCAGGGCTGGATGGTATCCATGTAAACAGAGCACTGTGACTAGGTATCACAGTACTGCCTCCAGAGGTATTTTATTTTACTGATTTTTATGGTTTCTGCCTCATGAGCTCACTAACATTTTAAATCTGTGCCTTATGGTTTGGGAGCCTTGAAAAACACAACTTCCACAGACCTTGAAAATACAAGATCAGCCCTGAAGGGCCAAATGCTCCCCACTCCTTTTGTGGCCGCTACATAAATGGTACTTTGGATATCTAATTCCTTGCATACCAAGCTGATGTGGGGAGCAGGAGCACTTTCTGAAGATGAATCAGCACTGACTTTCCAGGAAAAGGTGTTCTGATATTGTATAGCAATGACAGGAGCACCAAGTGTGGGTACAGAGGTATTCACATCATATACAAGGGGAAAAAAGTGAAGCATCAAGAACAAGATTAAATGAATAGATTAGACAGACAGCAGAGTCTATTTATAAAGTTCCAATAATAACCACCTATGAGAAAACAAAATAATAGTGCTTTAGGAGATCAGCCCTAACATTGGCTGCCCAGTGTGCTCCTCAGCTATACGGACACAGACAACATAGAACGAGAATATAAAAGCTATTTTGGTCATAGTTTCATGTACTTTGAGTTCTTGCTTTTTTGATACAATAGAAATCATCCATTGACAATGTAATTCTGCTGCCATACCTTTCCCTACCAGAAAACATTTCCTTCATATTTTTTTATTGATAATCCTGACGAAGTTCCAGGACTTTCTGCCTGATTTGGGATGAGTTTGCAATGCAGATATGTAGCAGTTTGATTATAAGGAGACCACATCAAAATAAGAGGTGTAATCACTGAGCACACAGCAGTTACTCTTCCCATAGAGCAATGCTATGGATGCTATCCAACTGCAAGTACAATTTAACACATGTACTCTACTAGTTGTAGAGTCTGCAAGCCTAAAGGAGGGTCAAAATAAAAGATTTTTAAAAAAAGTCTTTCCACCCAAACTTCCAAATTCTGAACTTCTGTTTCTTTTCCTTGGAGACAAGCAGTAGTATTTCTGGGTGTGCAGAAGCAGCTCAGGAATGTGTGAAATATAAGACATGACTGGACAACATCCATGCAGCTCCATGCTGTACTTCAGTCTGCTGCCTCTTCTGTGCAGAACAGAAGGGCTTTTGCGAGCTTGATGAGGGCAGGTGATCCGTGCCAGGCCAAGTGCAAACCTCTCCCAGCCCGTGACACGAGCTGAACACATCATTAGCAGAACTGCAGCCTGAGCACTGAGCGCTGAGTGCCGCCTAAAGCTCCCTCCTCCTCTTCTAAATGGATTAATTTTTAAAGATAACTTGCTTTTCTTTTCCGGCAGGGAAAGAGTGGGGACAGACTTCCAAAAATAGGCTAGCCTGTCACAACTGCTAACTGTCACACAGTGCTGAGATTGGAGCTGATCTCTTGGGGAGGCAGCTGAGAGCAGAGGGGAGTAAGGAAGTAAAGAGGAAGAGTAATTTCTCCTTCCACAGCCCAGCCAGAACGAAAATGAATAGGCAACCTGTAATCAATCACAAATAATACAAAAGCCAAAAATCAGTCATTCTGAGTAAAAATATATAAACCTATCAGTTTACCAGCATTTATTAGCATGAGTGCTACATTCTGCAGCATCAAAAATGATGTCCAAATGTACTCTCTGTCCAAGGTCTCACCAGGAAAAATACAAGATTATTGCCCATTTAAATAAATTGACCCAGCAAATTAAACCAAAATGTTCTCTTTAAATTCAATTTTCAAAATGCTGTCCTGAAACGGCTCCTGCCCATGTGGCCTCTGCAGTACATAGACACTGAAGTCACAAGACAACTAGAAAAAATGATGTTTAGACTTTTGTGAGATGAAGCTCCATTCAGATTACAAATTGAAAGTTTATTTAAAAAATAAATAAATAATAAACCCACTTAAACCCAGTCAAAATTTGCCCACTACTAAATATTTAAATTTAAAAGAGAAGGTAGGAAAAGAACTACAACTGCATCATTATTAAATGGATGAGAACATAATCTCATTCAACAGTGAATTTAGGTCTGCGCAGTCATTTTATTAAGAGGCTTGAAAAGGAATATTTAAAAACAAAATCTTATTAAGAAAGTCTTCATCATCCTTGCTGATGTTTTTTTCCTTCACACTACATGAAGGAAATGTATCTTTTTCCTGCACAATGTTTGCCAATAAGAGATTAATTTTTTTTCATTGCCTGCCTTAGTCACATGTTGCTGTGGAACATTAAGTATGCACTTAGTTGAGCTGCAACACCAGGTGTTTTCTGATGCATGTAAGATGCTAATCTCAGCATCAGGACAAAAAAAAATAAGACAACATAAAACTGGATATCATCACTAATTCATGAATATAATTTCCCTTTTTAGGTCTAAAATGCAGCCCACTTGCCTGCAGTCAGCAACAGACCTTTGTTGTGTAGTGTCATGAAACACTGATTTAATAAGACAGAGATAGTGACAGAGGAAGATTATTTGATTTTTTGAATTATGACCATACCTAATGGCCCCAGGAATGACCCGGCCATGATTTTAGGGCCTGGGTATAAACTGTGCCAGTGTGGGCTTGGCCCGACAGCCCCTTCCTTCTGTGTGCCCACTTCTTTATTTGTACTGCAGAATACCAGTCTCACAAAACAGAACAGGCATGGTAGCTAAATTTTATTATTATAATACTTCTTGAATCCTATATAAAGCATTGTTCTGCTCCAGACATGAATGTGCAGTACAATCACCAAATATTACCACTTTCCATGGATAAACACTGCAGTGCTCCTCCAGAGCTGCACACCAAGGGGCAGCTCCCACACCCACTGTCCGGGAAGGGACAAGAGAGCAACAGCTTCAATTCCTGCTCCTCAACAGAAAGGTCTACTAAATGTCTATGATAACCAATTAAAACAAGGTTGATTTGATAGGGAACACAGATGAGTAAGGCCTGTGGCAATGCACACCATCATTACAGTCATCATAGATAACTGAGGGCTCTTACACAGGTGTATCACAGCTTTGTCCTCCCCTCCAAACTTCAATTATCAAAATAAAAGCCTGCTTAAAGAAATAATAACCAGTGGCAATTTTTCTTCCTTAATGTCAGATATAAAATAAAATTAATTCCAGTAAACCACTCCTGAACTGAGAGTCTGGAAAACAGTACATAAAAAACACAACACACCTTTTCAACAAGCCCTCGCCGGGAGCCCTTTATTCTCACCCAGTGTTTATGAGAGCTTTTTATGAGAGCTTTTGCGGGGCTCATCCCTATCAGAGCAGACACTGGGATTATTGTTGGGGAGAGTGCTCTAATAACACATGTGGCACCTCGCTGTGAGACAGAACACTGCAAAATATCCACCAGATCACAAAACAGCCGAGATAGGAACAAAACAGCAGCTTCCTCTGGGTACAGCAGGAGAAATCCATCTGCAACGAGGAGATGACTGGAGTCCCAAGGCAATTATTTTGTTATCTAAAAGCGGCTTTCAAAGTCAGACATTCTGCCCCAAGACTCGAGCAAAAGCAGTGTTTAGGTGGCTCCAAGGAGGTTTGTCGCAACAATTTTCAGACATTAAGACTGAAATCTCTTCTAATACAAGTAGCTCAGGGAGAATCAACAGATTTTATGTGTATCACAGGCTCTTTGATCATCTCCTAATGAAAAATTAGACCTAACTTGGATCTTCTCTTTTTTTGTTAAGGATACCCATGAATTATTATTGTGTTAATAATAGAAAGAACAGGGGAATAAAAGCCAAATATCTCTAATAAAGTAGTTATAAAAGACCATGTCTTTAAAGCAACTGATTCTGCACAGAATAAGGCATCTAGAAACAATTACTGCAATTTCTTCCCTGATCTGAATCTCCTCAAAGGTACTTCTTTCAGGCAGATGGCAAAGAAAAAAACACTGAATGTACAACATGGCCATTTCTTACTTATCTCCTGAAACACCTTGGCAGCCTCAAAAATTGGCACATCCCATGACTTCAGCTCAGGGACTGACCCTCACTGAAAATATCCATCTTATACAGTCATCTTAATGAAGGAGCCAGTGTCAAGAAAACTTTGCACTGGTGGGGAAACACCTCTCAATTCCACACTTCTGGGTGGAAGGGCAGGATGAGAAAGACAACTCTTGGCGGCACACAAAAAAATCCTTTCCCACTTATTTTCTCAAGTCAAATCTAAAGGCTTACCAAATTGCTTGGACACTAACATGCCAAATATTACCACCAAAGCAAAATACTGATTCACTGCCCTCACTGGAACACAGTGATGGTTAATTCTATTTGCCAATTATCTGCTCCTACCTTTCCATTACTAAGATAGCAATGCATGTACCACAAAGGGGTTTTGAGTGTGTGACAAAGAGTTTTGGCTACTGAAAAATAGTGCTGCACAATTTGCAAACCCAGAAGGTTATTTCAAGACAAAATTGCCATGAAGCACTGTCATTTAAATAATGAATGGCTATGCTTGCTCGCTTGATTTCTTTCTTCTAAAATAATTTTTCTTGCTTTCTGTCAGTTGGCAACAAATACATCTTAACATTTGCATTTCAAGCAAGAAGAGAAACCCAGACAGTTGTTCCAAAAGGACTGGAAAATGTACTCTGAACTCTGGTATGTACAAAGCTATCAGAGCCATCCAAACTTAGCCATTAGTAGTTTGCCAGGAATTCAGAAGGAACCCTAACTTTGCTTAGAGGATTTGGAAGTTGCTCTTCCTCCCATTTGAAAATGCTTTTCAGTCTCATTACAGTCTGCAACATCCATTCAAACACTCAGATGAAAAAGGGCATCTCATTCTGCTCTCTCTCCATATCCACACAAAGAGACACAAAATGTCCTTTGCATAATTTATGAGAAAAATGGCTCATGTAGGGTCAAGTTTGTAGTCGTTGCATTGGGATTTTTTTGGTGGTGCTGTTTTATCACCAACAATCACTGTGGAAATCACAGGTCAAGTATTCAAGAAAAAAATGCCCATCCAAGAATCATCAAATAGGTCCAATCTCATTATTATTCAGCAATAAACCAAAAAATGAGCTCCACTGCTACCAGAGTTCATGTTTGCAACAGTCAACCTTAAGCAAAACTGAGATGTGGAAAGAAACCCTATTTCAATTGCTTATAACATTACAGAGAGCAGGGCAATTGTGGGCATCAGATTTTAGCCCTGTTAGTAGGAAAGAATGCAAAACTAGAGCATTTGTTTGTGTACAAGGGAAAATAAAATTAACAATCCCCCCACCAGGTTTTGTACAAATATTTGGCTATGAGATGCCTAAGAAGCCAACTGGTCAAGCATTTTGTCTGATAATTTGAGTTTGCAGCCTCATGGACACAAAGCATCTCCTCTAGAAGCCATTTCAGCTGATTTCTTTGTGTCCTGTGGGCATTTGTCAGAGATCCCAGGCTGAAAGACTGCAGCCTTGGCATGTTCTCCCCCCTTCTTCAAATGGAAAGAAGCACAGAACAATTCTTCCTGACCCTAAATTCCACCCCAAAGGCAGCTTCACCACCCTTTTGCTGCAGTGTCTTACAAAGTCAACAGTAAAAGAAAACCACAGTGCACGGACAACACTGCTCAGGAAATAGTCTTGGATTTTTTTAATCTAAGGTAATAATGATGTCAAATGTGATTACCTCACTGATCTGTTACCACAACAACAGAGTTCACCATATAGAATTTACTGTGCATGTTGGCACTGAACTAATGGTGTGTGACATAAAGTATCTGATTGGGAACTGGACATAAGAGTTATACAACTTCGAATACACACACATGTATAAATGCATTTAGAGAGACAATAAAGACCTCCACACACATTTCCACTCTTGACTCTCAGCTTACATGCTGCTGTGTTTGGGTGGGATGCTTTTAAAAACTGTGTAATTTTATCTCTGCCTCTAAGACAGCTTCCTTGTGAAAAGAAAAAAAATATTCAAAGGCTTTAATTATTTTTTTTATCTTCTCCTGAGCATTCAGCAATCTCTCAGTGAATTATTTTCATTGCATTCAAACAGGCAAAATAAATCCACCACAGCCTAACTCCTACCTCCCTCCCACCCACAAATAAATCCTGTTGCCCTCTTCCAAACACAAAAGAATACTAAACAGCAACACCACAGACTTAACAGATTAAGCATCTCTATGCAATGTTCAAAACTATTTCAAAACATGGGCAACATAAAAACCACAGATGAAGGACACAAGATACAGAGACACTCATTGAAAAAATATTTCACTGAGAAGTTCTCTGAAAGATTAGCATTGACGAAATGCAGGTGTGAGGAAAGAAGAGATTTCTTATCCATATTATTTAAACTGGCATAACACTTTTGTTAAATACAAATATGTATATTAAGACTGGTGAACTTGTACAGACAGAGGGTGGGTGAGATGACATCCAGAAATTGTCATCTTTGGAACTGAAATTATTCTATAGAAAGGAAG
>WAAG01093511.1:2347-40762 GCA_013390105.1 Tichodroma muraria
CAACTGCTTGTATTAGCATATGATCAAGCTTTGCTGGATTTCCCCAGAAAGCAGAGTGCCTTTATTAGAAAAATAAAAATTAGTACCCACGGCTTGGGTTAAGTGAGATAATTGACTTTTGCCACCTAGAGCTGCGTGTATTTCAGTGACATTTTTGGAAAAAAAGAGAGGGATGACAAATCCTCAGGGAGGAACTTGTTCATAATTACATAAAAAGAGCTAAAGAAGTCCAGTCACTTCATTAACTGACTCTTCATAAATCCTGGGAAAAGGGATCTTCCCTCTTGAGAGCAAAAGTTGACCTTAGTATCCAACCTTCATGCATCTCTTCTGCTTTCACAGTTTCAGTCTTTCAGACAATTGATGGAGCATCTTTTTATTCCAGGAACTTCCCTTTCTGTTCTGCTGAGGAGTTTTATGGCTTTATGCCCAATAAAAACTACTGTATACACTTAACTCTGGGAACAGGCTAGAGCTATTTACTCAAGCAGAAAAGTATTGTATTAGGATGAGAGATCCCTTGTGAAGATAGGAAAGGAATCTTGCTGGCTTTAAGTAAGGCGTTAAGATATTTGAACAGCGTTGTATAGTGAATACATTATGAGACATGTTTTGTATTCTGTCTCTGCTGATGACTTCAAGGAAATTAGTACCTTAACCTTCAAATGCAGAGAGCAAGATTGTCAGTGTGCTCTAAGTCTGCACACACAGGTGCTAAGTATCTCAGTCTTAATGCCTTCAGGAGTAGGGCTTCTTTTGTACAAAGTTTCAGTTCAGGTATGATGTCACTGGAGATTGTAATTCTGTGGAGAACCTTCTCAATTTAATTTATTTATTCTGGATTTTTTTTCTTTTCCTCCTTTATGGGAATTCTTCCTTGTTTGATTTTTTTAAATGCTATTTGTGTAGTTTCTGACCAAAGCCCCACTGGCTGATCTGCCCTCAGCTCGCTCTGGTACTGGTGCTCCTCACANGTGGAAAACACCTCTCTTTTGTTGCTGTGCCACCTGTGGAAGGGTTGCTCAGAAAGCTTCCCTGCAGGGCATATTGTCCTGGAGGGTAGGTACAGCTCTTCCTCTCTTCTGCCAGAAACAGAGAGATGAACAGAGTTGTGTCTTGGAACAAGTTGAAGCACAGTGCTGTGTCCCAGCAGCAGTACACATAAATGAAGGGAAGAAAAATGGGCTTTGTAACAACAAGACAAAGGTTCATTTAGGAGTCTTATTTTTTTCATTAGGATAATTATTGTGAAGTTTTAAGTTTACTTTCTGGTGGCACTTTTTAAAACTTGAATTATCTAAATTTCCTGAACCATAGAAGATTAATGGCCTCACAATTTATGCTTTTCCTCTGCAGAGTGAAATAGTGTAATTAAAAAGAAGATAGACAGTTGAATTAAATTTTTGAACTGCAGCTTGGAAATACTTCACAGAATACAAAGCATAAAAGAAGCATGGGGTATAGTTGCATGCTCTTCTCCAGACAATTGCAAACCATACTTGCTTTGTGAAGTCAAACTTTGTTTTTCTTGGTCAATCTTGCTTTTCTGCTGGGAGCAAGGTGTCTCACTCCACTTCATGTCCCCTTCTATTATAATGAGCAGAACAGTGTAAAGAAGTGGAGGGTATTCTCTTATTTTTAGCAGAGAAAATGTGATTGTGTGAAATCCCATTTGTTATCATGAGAGGAGCCTGTTTCTGCATGGTAAGTTATGCCCTTTCCAGAGGTCAGACTGGGAGAAGGGAGATTGTGGAAATAAAGCCTAGTTTGAGCCACCACTGAAAACACACCAATACCAGAGATTAAGCCCAGTTCTGGAGCATGCCACAATATATATGTCATTCTTTCTTTGGGGGGTATTGAGCAAGCCTAGGTACAGCTGGAGACAAAATTATAGTGTGAGAATAACCAACTGATACCAAATTCTTCCTGCTCAGCTTGCTCAAATAAATGACACTGAACTGCTCTGAACAGACCCTCTAGATCAGAAGTGTTTCTCTCTGGTGTAGTGCCGGCTTCTTCCACTGCTCTGTCTGACTGTCAAGAGAAAGATTCCCCCAAAAAGGTGCTCAGACTGTTGAAGCTGGGCTGTCTCTTCCCCCTGTTGTTCTCAGGTACTGGGGATGCCAAGGTGAGGAGAATGACAGACTATCCGTGACCTTTTGCTATAGACTTGTTTTGTTCTCAAAACTGCAGCCGATCCCTCGTGTTTAGTTCCTCAGCTCCAGTTTCCATGTTTGCTGCCTCCCAGATCTATTATTTGAATTAACAGGCAGTGAGGGCTTACTTTTTGGACATCCTTTGTTTGTCCAAAGCTTTCAGAAAAGCAATCACTCATCCTGTCTTCAGCCTGGTAAGGTTTGGTCCTGATGCTCTCAGTTTGATGTTCCCTGCTGCTGATGTGAATATCTTGAATACCACATGGATTTTTATCCCTCTAATCCTGGCATAGTGTGTCTCTACGTGTACTTACAAACAATATAAAATCACCACCTCTCTTTTCCTGGAAATCAGAGACCCTGTGCACACTTCCTTCCGAGCTGAAATCTTGCTGCAGTCCAGACATATATTTTCCTCTGCCAGCTCTCAGCCACTGCAGCAAAAGATTCCTTTATAGTTCAGTAGTTGATTTATGCACTGTTAATGAGTCCCCTGTGAATCTGCTCCCTTCCCTGCCTCTGCCTGTGTGGACTTGAAATGAGCATCCTGTATCTCCTGAGTTAACTATACTGATGGATTGCTGTCCCCAGACATCCAGCAAAGACCCAGAACACAGGGACTTGAGACACTCTTTTCTGGTCTGGGTAGCCCCAGCTCTGCTTTCAGGCTAGAGCAAGATCTGCTTTTACTATTGAAGGACGGGGCAACACTAACCGGGCAACAAATTTCTTGGTTCATGAAGCTGTCTGAAAAGTTGGCAAAAAGCCCAAAAGGAGGACTGTCAAAGCATCAACTACAGCTGTCTTAAATGTTCCAGACTCTCTGTGCTTAACACTGATCTTGTTTTCACCTGACAGTTAAGTGAGTTGGCCTGGTCTGAGTACAAGTGACTGAAACATGGAAAAAAGCTGCAGAAATGCAGGGTGGTAAACAGCAAAGAAGTTGTTGAAACTTGAATCACTGTATCTGTGTTGTACTGTATGCCAAAATAACAGCACTGTTCAGAATCCAGCCATCCTCTTCATTCATGAAGAAAGCCAGATCCACCTTTAGTGTTATCCCAAGCTGAATTTGTTATGTGGGCAAATGAAAGATCTGAGTTGTGTTTGACCAAATTAAAGATGCAGCAAAGGCAAATGTTAACTGCTTACTTTCCAAGACTAATTCCTCAACTTTTCTCAGAAAAATGTGAGTTCCCAATTTCCTAGTCTCTGATTCCTCTGGTTGGATATTCTGAAACAATTTCCTACAGACAGACCTATGCATCAGTCCCTGGAACTCACAAAACCCCACTGCGTCTGATGCAAAACTAACTGGCATTGCATTCAGTTGCATTGTGCCATGTGCTGGAACCAACNCTCAGGCTCTGACGAGTCGTTTTCCTTATTGTTATATTATTGGTATGGATTTCAGCAGCTCTGAACCAACTCCTGCTGAAGCCAGCAAATTTCCATTGGTTTCATAAGGACTGTAATGGTACTCTTGACTGGCATGAACATATCCCGTATCAACTCTGCTAGCTACTACTAGCTGCTACTTGCTCCCCTTCCTTGTTATGTAGAGGGATGGTCTGACAGCTACTGGCTCTGCAAGAAATGTATGCTTAAGTTCAGGCTTCCTGTTTTGGAGGTTTGTGGGCTTTTTTGCTTCTTATGGCATTTGTTTTGGTTTTTTAATACCTTATCTCAACCTGAATAAAGGATGTTAGTAAAATTCTGGGAGATGGGCTGAGTGTGTAGGTGCCACACACACAGAAAAACAAGCATGAGATGATGACATCTGGCTTTCCCAAACCATTGAAATCACTACAACCTGAGCAAGAAGCCTTTTAAAGGAGAACTCTTGCCTTGAATACAGCTGCCTAAATTCCTCCTGCTTTTTTTCGTGAAGAAAGAGCAACCTAGTATTGCTGTGGTGACCCGGTGACAGGTTGGTGAGGGAGGTCTCTTGGCTTTTACCCAGGGCCACCTGCTCTGAAGCAGCGCTGTCCCACTGGCCAGCCCTGCCATGTACCCAGGACACGGGCTGTCTCTGGACACTACACCTACTCCACAGGCCTTTAGCTGTTCACAGGAGGACTTGGCTAAGTTGTCTTCCACTTGCACTCCTGATTTCACCAGCTCAGCCTGAACTTAGATCCTGCCCCCACAGGGAGAAACTCCAGCTGAAAATATCTCAAATCAGAAGGAAACTACTGCTCATCAGTCTGCCCAGCCTCCTGTACCCCCAGCTCTTGTTCCACTCCCTTGGGGTTAGGGGAAACGTGGTCATTTCTAAGACAGCTCTGAAGTAAGCAGGCTTGTGTAGCAGATTGAGGAAAAGAAGACCAAGGGGTGGGGGAGGTGCTTCATCATGAAGAAATGTTTTACATTTTCAGTAACAGCCACCCTTCACCATGAGCTTGCCTTCATTTTGTGAGAGGTTGCTCTGCAAGGGCTTGTCAAGGCCTATTTGGCCCTGAGATTTCCTCGCACTCCTGACTATATACCCAGGCCAAAAGAGCACAAATTGGTCCCCAGTGTCAGCAGTATATAGATGCCAGCACTATATATAGGAGGGAAAAAGAGAAATGAAAACCAGTCTGTGGGCTTGAAAATAGGAGAGGTGAAAGTAAAATGAAATGCCAGAGGGAAGAACATAGCAGAGGAGATTGTGCAGGCTGAGGAGAGATTAACAGGTATTAGAAAAAAGGCAAAAGACATGGGAGAATTCAGATCAATGCTGAGGTGAGCAGCAGGGAAAGCTCAACCTCTCAGCAAGGTGCATTAGGAAGTTGAACACAGATGGCAAGGTATGAAAAGCAGACAAAGCTGAGAAGCTGTAAGGGCAGCATGGAGGAAAAACCCTAAAATCCAGGAATGGGAAGAAGGTGCAAAGTATATAAACTAATATCTAAAATAATAATATTTTCCAAATCAGAAATAATAATTGTCTCTATTTCAATGTTAGAAAGCTGTATCTAAATTAAGCAATGGTAGTGTAAGAATAATTTTATTTAGTATTTTGGTAATACAATTATACATCTCAAAATGACCATAGACTTTAGCTTGCTAAATAACTGCATACATTCTAAATAGGTGCTACTAAGCTTGAGTAACTTCACAGATTACACGTGGCATTATGTGACCAACAGCTATATAGTGTGTAACCCCCTGACTGACATGAGCAGCGTGGATGGATTTTGCACTAGTAGCCAATGCACAGTTAACTTCTGGAAGGGTAAAAAACTGCAAAAGCCATTTTTTATTAAAATATGAATTGATGATCCTTGTATTAGAATAGCTATTCAGCTGTAGATTACATACTTTATTTCTTTAATAACAGCACTTACAAAGGTACAAGAAAAATTGTCTTCCTAGCATTTGATCTAATGTAGATCTCCATATGAAAATGCTGAGTATCTTATAAAGCTTTTCACAGATATAGGCTAAGTTCTGGAATATCACAAACTTTTACATAATTCAGAAAAACACCTGAGGTTACTCCATGTGTGTGTAGCAGAAGACTTTTTCTAGCTCTAAAACAGATGATAGATGCCATATGAAGTCAGAGACTATAAACAGGTACTTTATTATTACTGTGTGGGGTTATAGAGCAGTGCTTGTAGGCATGGTTCAGGTTTTTAAAATCAGTAGGGAAGCTTGTACTTTAGATGGGGATTGTGCTGTTAACCCAGCTCTTCCCAGCACCAGCAGGAGCTCTGTCCCAGCTGCCAGCACGATGAAGATTGGCCATCTATTGGAAGTCACAGTGCAAATCCTTACTTGCTTAGGTCTCAGCAGAGCTACTTCACTGTGTAGCGCTGTACCCTTGTTCTTCTAGCTCTGCTCATGCTTTATCTGGTACTTGGCTGAGCACAGCAAGTCATGTGAGGTACTCTCATGTCTGATGGATTTCATGTGTCATTGAAGGCAATCTGCAGCTCCAAAGAAGTGCCCAAATCTTTTCAAATCAGGCATTTACATAAGCCTGTTTGCTTTCTAGAGAAATATGTAGTTTTGTGTATACAAACATTAGCCAGGGGTTCAACACCATAAAGTTTCATGTGTTTTACTTTAAAATAATAGGTGGTTTAAAAAAAAAAATAATCTAGGAACTTTACCTCACAAATATTTTAAAAGTACTTTTTGTTCAGTTAATGGGCGTTTTAGTTAGGACATGTAACGTTACTTTTCCTTATGAGACTTTGTTCCAAGCAAATTGTACTAAAAGTATATAGTTGATTTTCAGATATACTATTTAACTCAACAGAATGACTAGTGAATAGGGGTATTATTTGCTCTATGTTTTACTTGAGGCTTGTGACAGGAATGTTTTAATATAAACCCTCCCAATCTCTCTTCTACCTACCTTGGCCAATGTGGATTTTACTGGACTTACCTATATGCTTAGGGACAATATTAACTCCTTCCTAAAGAAACATAAAGTTCAGCTATACCTTTATAAGTCTAATTCAAATCCTTAGTTTGTTCATGAACGTGCTAATGAACAGATTACCATATGATTTGTATCACCCCTGCCATCACGTGACATAGAAATTCTGATCTTTCAAAACTTTATGGAATGTTACTGTATTAGGACATTCTGTTGAGTTTCATATAGAACATGAATTTTAGTTTCAAACATGCTTACAAGCAAGATTTTTATTTTTTTAGGCATTTATGTAAACATTTTGGAATGCTGAAGGCAGGACTTTACATTGCCATTTTACCAAAAATCATATGACCGCTTATTGAGGCGTTAACATACATCCCAGCAGCCACACCACCAGAGCTGCCATGAGCCTATGACAGTTTCCAGCAGAGTAAATTCAGAAGCAGGCTGCAGTGTTCTGAGCAACTGCTTTTGTTTGTTTTTTAATAAGAGATTTCATTTCTGAATGTGGAGTCACTGAAGGCAAACTAGAGTTAAGGCATAGCGCATGGAGACATGGAAAGGATTATAGAGACAGTTCCTGGAGATGCTCCAACCAGTCAGTAGATAAAAAGCACTTTACAATGACAACTTCTGTGAACAAGCTAGAAAAGAAAAGGCTTACTTTCAAATTGCATATGTTTTATCATTTAATATATTGGTCCCCTGGTTCTCCTCCTAGAATTAAAAAGATGACTGAATTACCTTGTGCAACTTTTCTTCCTGCTTTTATAACGTGTAATATTGGCTATGTACAAAAAATACCACCAGAACAAGCTATGAGTTATATAAGTCTAAAAAGAGAGAGGGGGACTATCTGTAGATGCAAGGTTTATTGCTTAGGCATTTGCTGACAGCTGACTTTCACTGGCTGCTTTCTCTGCTTGCAGTCTTTGGACAGCCTGATCGAGCAAATCCATCGTATCTCTAAGCGTAACATTCAAGGTGAATGGCTTCGGTTTAATGGTCAGCCCATAGGTAAAGTCCATTTTAGGGTCCTCATTTGGATTAGCAGTAAAATTGCACTGATGCACCAGTATGGAGGTAAACAAAAAGAGCTGCACCTTGGATAACTCCTCTCCAATACACCGACGCTTTCCCAATGAGAAAATCATCACGCTGCTAGTGAGATCTTTATTGATGAACCCATTCTCATCCAGGAACCTTGTTGGATCAAAATCCTCCGGGTTGGACCATTTTGCTGGGTCATGATTCACTGACCACTGATTTACAAAGATGACAGTGTCCTTGGGAATGAGGTAGCCCATGATGAAGGTGTTGGTTGTGGTGGCGTGTGGGATAGTCACAGGCACAAAGCTGCTGAAACGCATGGATTCATACAGGAAAGCCATGATGTAGGGCAGGTGAGGCTGATCTTCAACACATGGCAGACGGTCTCTTCCAACAATCCTATCCAATTCTTCTTGCATTTTAGCCTGCACTTTTGGATACCTGTCATTCAAAGCAAGATGTGTGTGTACATAGCACTTTCAAAGGATTTTTCTTACAAATAATCCTTGCTGTAAACATTTTTCACAGAATCTCAGCACTATCCTAAATTATGCAGTTTGAGCAGAGTTTAAATATATTGTAGGATTATGTAGACCTCGGTTGAAAACTTTGAGAAAAAAACTTCCTATGCACTGTGTAATTTTAGATTTGCTTAGTTTTTACTTTAATATCCCATATAACTGATTCTCAACATAAAAAATACAAATAACCTAAAATGTGCTGAAACTGAATATTCTGATCCAATTTTAAAAATTAATTCTAAAACTAGAATTACTTGTGTCTTCTAAGGATTGGATTTTCCATGGGAACAAGAATTTTATTTTCCAACTCTGTATGTGACTTCTAAAAATTAGCATGGAGTTTGTTATCACTAGACATATTTCATACCTTTGAAAGCCTGCACTTTTCTAAACTAGAAAAAAAAATCCCAATTATAAAATTGTCAGAATGGCTTTATGAACATCCCACTTTTAGTTTGGAAAGACATTTCCTAATTAATATCAAATTACATTTTCTCTATAATGTATTTAAAGATGATTATCTTGAAGTCTGGACAGTTTGGAAGGCTACCCAGTAACCAAACAAGATCAGATTGTTAATACATCTTTTGCTTGTCTAAAAGCACACGTTCTGCCTCAGGAGCCCTTCATTTGCTTTAGTATTCAACTCTGGCTTCTGTATTCTTGCTTTTTCCTCCTGCAGCAGACTCACATGTCAAATGCCGGGCAAACATGAGAAATAGGGAGAAACCCAAAAGTTACGTGAACACTGGGCATCACACCCTCAGCTAGAGTGTTAAATATTTGCCTATTTTTCAAGAAGCGACTGAGTAGACAATGTTTTCATAAGCCTACAAATTATGCAGGCGATGAAATAAAAAGCCAGGACAGGCAAGAGAGTCAGTGTAATGGCACCTTCTCTAAAACCACCTTCCCTCTCGGAGTTTCCCCGGCGGACGGGGCGGTGCCAGGGCAGCGCTCCCGCCGGCTGCCCAAGGGGTCTGCTTTGCCCAGTCACGCAATGGCAGGCCGGGCACACACAACGGCAGCTCAGCATAATAGCGGGTTTGTGAACCGGTGCACGAACTCTTTATCGTGCTTAAGCAGTTGTTATCCTGTTCCTATGATCTCCTTGATCTTGACCTGCTGAAATCTGCTACTTTCAGGTTTACTCGGCTGCCTTTCTGCCAGCCTCTCCTTATGCACCATAACCCGACCGCCTCAGAAGGGTGGGATTTCTTTTCTTTTATACTTCCTTATCTCTTTCTGGCAGGTTTCCCAGAGCTTCCGTGTTAGTTAGTCGGAGGCCACTGCAGCACCCTGCGCTGCACGGGCTGGCGCTGCCCGGTCTCGCAGACCCGCGGCCCGACGGCGGGTCCCTGCCGGGGCCGCGCCCCCGGCTATGCCCGGACCCGGAGCTCCGTGCGCTGGCTCGGGCCCGCCGCTCCCGCCGGGGGAGCGCTCCCAGCAGCGCCTTTGCCCGTGCGGCGCAGTTTAAATGGAGCTCCCCGGGGCTGGCGAGCGTTCGCGTGTCCCCCCACCCCGGGCCGGGTAAAGGTATGGCCGCCGGCACGTACCTGATGAGGAAGATGAGGAGCCACTGCAGGGCGGTGGAGAGGGTGTCCTGGCTGGCGCCGAAGATGTCGGTGACGGTGGCGGGCACGTGCTCGAGCTGCAGCCGCGGCTGCTCCCGCTGCAGGCGGATGAAGGCGTCCATCATGTCGCGGGGAGCGGCCCCGGGGCGCAGGCTGCGCTGGTGCTGCAGGAACTTGCCGCGGACGAAGCCGTAGAAGTCGCGGTTGAGGTCTCGGAAGGCGCGGTAGGCGGCGCGGACGGGGCTGGGGAAGCGCTGGAGCCAGGGCAGCGCATCCACTAGGCTGCCGGCGCCCACCGCCCGCCCGAACTGCTCGTTGCGCCCCACGATGCGCAGGAACTCGCCGTCGCCGTGGCTGTAGCGGCGGCCGAAGCACAGGGCGCTCATCACGTTGGCCACGGCCACCACCAGGACGCGCGAGGGGTCGAGGAAGGCGCCGCCGGCGCTGCCGCGCACCAGCAGCGCCACCAGCGCCCGCGCCTCGCCCACCAGGTGCCGCTCGAGCAGGCGGCGGGTGGCGGGGCTGCCCGTGGAGAAGGCGCGCACCGTGGCGTGCGCCGCCCGACGGTGCAGCTTCCAGAGCTCCGAGTATCCGCCGAAGGCCAGGCTGAGCCCGCCCGACACCAGCTGGAAGGACGGGAAGGGCGGGCGCCCGGCGAAGGCGGCCCCCTGGCGGACGAGGGCCTGGCGGATGGCGCGCTCCCCGTTCAGCACCACCACGGGCCAGCGCCCCAGGCGCAGCTGGAACACGGCGCCGTAGGTGCTGGCCAGCCGGGCGAAGGAGAGGTGCGGCGCGCTGCCCAGCTGCGCCGCGTTGCCGATCAGGGGCCAGGGAAAAGGGCCCGGCGGCGCCCGGCGCTGGCCCTGCCGCCGGCGCTGCTGATGCTGCAGGAGGAGCTTGCCCAGGTGGATGGCGGCGAGCAGGCAGAGGAGGAGCAGGAGGGAGCTTTGCAACGGGGGGATGCCGCGCAGCGCTTCCCCGAGCCTCTCGAGGGCCATGCTGCAAGGGAAAGGGAAAGGTCAGCGGGCAGCGTGGGGGGACCTTCAGGTCCCGCGGACGAGGGGAAGCCCGGACGGGGCGCGCTGGCGCGGCGGAGGGGAGCGCCGGCAGCCGTCCCAGCGCTCAGAGTCCGGGCAAGTCCTTGCTGTGCGCTCCTCGTGTGCCCAAAGTCCCCCGAATCCTGTTCGAAAAACAAGGGAGAATCGATAATCAAGTGGCAAGCTCTTCATAAGAGATCGAAGTCGTATTTGGCGGGGGGGGCCGGTGCTCTCTCTCTCTGCCGGTGGGGAAAGTTCTCAGCGGGAGATCCAAAAGGTCACGGCTGAGAGAGGCACAGTGGGAAGCAGGAGGATTCTCTCTCCTGACGAACCTCCGCAGATGCAGGCAATTGCCGTGTGCCGGAGACAGGTTAGTGCCGGCGCTGCACATCCCTACCCGCGGCGAAAAATCCCCTACGAGAAACGGGTTACCCGCCCCATTGTCGGAATTTCCCGCTGCTCCGGAGAAACCTCCGCACGCGGCCGTGGAGCCCACTCCGTCCCGAGCCCTTCCCTCCTCCCCGCACCTTCGGGCCCGTCGCGGCATCGCAGGCTGGCGGTCTGCCGCCCCGGGGATGGGCTGCGGAGGATGCCTGAGGACTCTGCGTGGCAATGGTGGCTGGTCCCGCTTCCCATCCCCTTGCCCTGGGACCGCTCGCTCCTACCATCTGCTCCAGCCTTTCAGATGCAGCAGAGGGGATGAAGGGGTGAAATAAGCGGCGGGGTCCTGTAGCAGAACTGACCTGTTACACGCTGCTTCCATCCGAGACCTTGAGGAGGATGGAGAGGAGCTGCGCAGCCCGCGGCAGCTGTAACGGGCAGCCGCGGCTCCGAGGAGAGCGGCGACGGCGGCGTTCAGATCCAAGCCTTTGGGAAACTCATTAGGAGCCCCGGTACCTGTCACTCGGAGCTTGGCAGGTCATGTGCAGGCGAATGCCGGTCGCGCCCGATCCCAGCGCAATTATCACCTTCCCAGCTCTTTAACCCTTCGGAGCTCGCCCCAAGGCAGCCACCTGCCCCGAGCAGTCCCGCGGACAGGGAGCGAGCGAGCTGCTGCGCCCCCTCCCTTCTCTCTCTCCCTCCCACCCGCCTGCTGGGCTGCGGGGACGAGACGGGGTCAGCCCAGCCCGCTGCAGGGAGCGAAGGCGAGCGGCTCAGAGGGCGCGGAGAGGACGGCCCGCTGCTCTCAGACTCAGCCGGGACCGGAGCCGCCACCTCTGGGCGCCTGGCATTGCCACTCCCGGCTTTAAACCCGCCGGCATCCGCGGTGCGCGGCGCGGTGCGGGCGGGACGCGGACGGCCCCGCTGGCAAATCGCCCTTGCCTGGCCCGTCCCCTGGCTTGAGGGGTCGCAGTTATTTGCGAGCTGCCCTTGGGCCCTCGCCAAGCGGAGCGGCTGAGCCGCGGATGCTTTTGTGGCCGGGGCCAAAAGTCTTAGCGGAGGAGGTGCCGGGAGGGGAGAGGGGTGGCGGGCGGGCTCCCAGCTCTCGCTGTCGGGAGGCGAAGTCTCGCCTGCATCTTAGGGACTGAGGAAGCCGAAGAGCTTCCCCTCCTCCGCCTGTCGCCTCCCCGTTGCGTGCGGAGTTAGCATTGCGTGAGCCGGGGCTGGAAAGCCTCCAGCCATCTCCTCCCCGGGCCCCTACTCCCCCTCTCAATACCTGACACCAGCTCCGGGGAGAATGAGGCTGGGAAGCGCCGGGCAGCTCGCACCCCGGCCGGCTCCGGTGTCCTCCGGCCTCGCCTCTGCCCCGCGCTCGCTTCTCTCCCGTTTTCCGCGATTTTTTACTCTTAAATCTGGCGCCTCCGCCCGCACTGGGAGAGCTGGCGAGAGGCGTGTGGGTACTGCGCTCCGGGCCCCCCCGGGCTTTCCGGTGCCCCGGGGGAACCGAGACTGCAAAACCCCCAGATACGGAGGAAATCGTTCCCCAAGAAATCAGAATACCTTTGCTTTGTTCTTGTCGTTTTTGCAGTAACAGGAAAAATATGAAAATACAACATTTATTTCAGATTCTTTACAGTCACGTCATGAGAAAAATATACAATGTTTTGGTAGCATTTAGGGATTAGACAAAATTAGATGCTGGGCGTCAGCCCAGCCCAGGGTGTGAGCCTGGTCCTGGCCAGGCTGCTACTGCTTCTGTCTTTTCTAAAAAGTGAAATCCTGCCTGTTGACACTGTCCCAGGCTCTTCCAGACAGTGATGCTCCTTGCTCAGACTAGCATCAGCCTTGGATCATCTGTTGGCTTGGAGTTTCTTCCTGTCATTGCCAAGTAGCAGAAGTGTCAAAACCACTTTTTCTGAGCAGTGCCGGAAAAACTGAGCTTCCCTTTCCCAGCCCCACTTTTAGGGTGAACTGGAAGGATCCTGCACACAGACCCCAGCTTCAAAAAAGAGCAAAGACAGCTCCATCCCTATGGGACTACGATTAGGGTCTTCTGGTATCTCCATCACTATCAGAAGATTGAACCCAAATTTCACATGCTATAACCAGTCAACTATGGAAAAGTCTTCACTGCTCCCTCTTTCATCTGTCTCACGTCAAAAAAGGGACATGGACGTCTTCTGGCAAAGTTCCAAAATAAGATCTGGGTGGCACTGATCTTTTGCCACTGAACAGATCTGTTCCAGGCACTGGATCTGGGTGCTGAGGACTAGTTTGGATCAGTTGCCTGAACTTTATATTATAGTGCCGGGCATTTATTATTGTCAGCAGGTAAATTTCCCCTTTTCTTGGTGACTGTGGCAAAAAGTTCCTTAAACTCCAGGCATTCCAGCTCTCTGCAGTAAGTCCCTAAACCCTTTCTTTGGTTCAGCAACTAAACTAATTGTATTGCAATTGGATTGCTCCTGGCTGCTTGCAGGAAGTACAGAGAAAAGAATATATTTCCACTATTATGACTTGCAAACTCAAAATTTAAGGCAGGAGCCTAAGAGTTATAAATCCCGATACTTTTTTTTTAAGCTGTAAGGAAACATTAATTATTTCTTATTTTACTTCTCTTTGGTCTTCAGGAGTTGTGTCACTATTACAAAAGAAAGAAAACCTGGTTTAGATATTTTCTTCTGTGCTGATAGTACCACCTGGTCCCCCTGTACTATTTACAGCTTTGGCTCACTATTGCATTCATTTCAGCCTGAATATTCTTTTGACTGTATACACTGAACGTTCACAGTTTTTTAGGCTCTGATTCTGTGTGACCTTGATTAGTCCCTTGGTCTGTTATATTCTACGAATTGCCCTCCTGCCCACCTCTATGTTTTTTCTTCTCACCTTTTTTTGTTTGTAGAAGCATAGGAGTTCAGAATTGCTCTTAGAGAATGTGTTCTTTTTCTCCCAGTTCTAGGGACTCAATTGCGATGCAGGTCCTACTGAAACCAGTCCCCGATTCCTGAGCTCTGGTTAGTTTTGTTAGGCGGTGAAGACTGAATCAGTGAAAATGTACGCCACATAAAATTATTTCTCAGGTCTAGAAAATCCTACTTGATGTAATATATGGAAAAGAAAAGGAATTGAAGAGCTTCAAGTGAGTCAGTTTAGGATTAAGGGAGAGGAATTCAGGCCTAATCTCTTAAAAATCTTGATTGATTTCATAGGAATGCCAGATGCAGGGTTTGTGGGGGATATCAGTACCTCTGTGACTCTGAATAAAGTTGCTTATGTATGTGGACAAGCATCCTTGTTGTGGAGGTAAAAATATAAAGGAGGAGGACTTGCACAACCTAGAGAGTCTTCATTTGCCCTTTAAAAGAGAATTTTTATGTCTACCACAGTCCTCCCTCTTCCAAGAAAACTCCTTAACCCCTAAGAGATTTTTACAAATGTTAAGAGCTACTTACCTAAATCAGGTGTTGAAGACTCAATTCTTAGTTTTCCTTCTAACCATGGCAGTTTTTGCCTTTGCTTTTGAATACAGGCAAGCTGCTCATAAATCCTCATGAGGCATCAGCTGGAATTTCTCATGGACTTGACCTTGCTCTATTTCCTTTGCTTACCTCTTCCTTTTGCATCTTTCCACGGAGAGCCCTCCCACAATAGATTTCTCTCTTTCCCGTACCTGGGACTGTAGGTCTTTTCCTCCCCTCTCTCAATTTTACAAAATCCCAAGGTGGATTAGTTGAGCAATGTTTCATCCTGGGGTTGCTTCAGCATAGAGCTTGTACAAATTGTTTACTGTTTGTAGAGTGATCCAAGCTATTCTTTGTTAAACAATCCTTGGCAATGTTTTTTCTGATTGTCTGATTCTGAGTGTTGCACAACATTGTATAAGATGAATAAACAAGTAGCATAACTGTAAAACACAGATCACTTGGAAACATAAGCAAGTGCAATATCCTATTGTTTCAGGCTGCTTCAAATTGTACAGATGTACTTAAGTACCTCTAGTGTTCAACCCTAGTCTCAATACTGCTGTAAGTCAGGAAAATCACCACTACTTTTTTCAGAAACAGCCAGACTACAAGCAGAATAAGAACCTGTAAACCTGTGTGTTTGCAACAGCTCACTCAGACTACATTTATGTGGTGATCCCACGTGATGCGGGGTTACCCTTATGTTCAAGTAGTTTCAGGTCCGGAGCAGATCTGTGCACAGTCCAGCCACTGTATCACCTCATGGCTGCTGACTGTGGTCACCATCTGTGCTTGCTGCTCTGCAGCCAGAGGTGTCCCTGCTTCCTTGGGCTTATCTACACTGTACTGAGTGCTCAGTGTTTGAGCCAGCCTGAGACAGCAGCACCACAAGTGTGGTTCGTAGTGAGATCATTTCTGATGCAGGCTCCTGGTTTGGCTCAGTTTGGCAGATTTCCGGTCATGCCTAGCATGAGATGCAAAATAGAAAGATCTACATCCTCAGGTCTACCCAGAGTGCCAGGCATATACAGGAGCCGGCTGCAGCTCCATGACTCAGGATTATTTATTTAGGCGACTCACTGTGGCCTAAAATAAAGCATTTGTGGTATGCTTTTTAAAGCGTATGTATTTGTGGTTGCATATCGCATTCTTAACCTTCATTAACTTGCAGCTTTCTTTGGACTTTCGCTCTTCCCTGCATTCCCACTGACTTCCCAGCTCACGTTTTCAATTCTGCTTTGCTATTGAAAACCCTAAATTTGGCTTCTAATTCTGAGCCAAGTTCCTGCAGCTGCTGTGGGAAAGCAAGGAACCTCCCAATACTTGCTGGGGCTCAGCTCAGTGGTAGACTGAATTGTAGCCTCTCCATCTGTTTGCATTTTTCATGTTACTTACAAATTAAAGGCATACATTGTGGTCTGCTTCCACGCAAGGCAACACACAGGTATGATCACAGAAATGAGGACATGGCGTTATACTTAATTCAAGCATAAAACTTGATTCTGAAACTTCTAATTTTGCCTGGTTCCTACAATATTTCTTTCCAAAGTTTGCTGCCTTTTCTTGACGGTATTAGATGAAACCATACAGCTTAGTCTTTCTTGGGAGGAAAACACAGAGATAATACCTTTGTGGATACCTTTTGAGAAGCCTTTTTAAACTGCCTTCTGTTACAAGGCAAAAGAGCAAAATCTATTTTACACACTGTTGGGCTCTTATCCACGGTGTTTTCTGTGTGTCAGTTTTTACTGACACTACAAATTCTTTTAAAGTGCTCTGAAAGAAGTAGTCTGAAGTAGATGGATTAAATAACATTTAGGAAAGATTAGACACTGCTCAAGGTGAGCATTACTGCGTCTGTCCTCAAATGTGACGTGTGGGCCAACTGCTGTGCCTGCTCACTCTCCTGCTTCAGCAACGGGGGGACTCCCAGGGACATCTGGCAGCTCTGCATCCTCACGCTGGTTTTGAGGTTTGCAGAACCAAGAGCTGTGTTCCAATGCCCATCTTTACATTTACATGAAGTATCTAGATCTTATAACCTTTATGATGTGCTAGGTCACTTCAAAACTTTAAAATTGTAACATTGCTTAGGATCAATATTGTTATCATATTGACAAACAGTAATATATTTCTCCTTTGTTTTCCAGACTTTGTTGGGTGTTGTGTTAGTAGTAATGATACAAGTTTTCTAGTGCAATTGCTTTATCAACTCTAAGATTTTAGTATTTTTCATTTTAGAAAGTGCCAGTGCACTTGTATGCTCAGAGTATTGGCAGATGCTTGTTCAAAACAGTCCTGGGCTACAGCTAAAAACAAAGTCTAATTCCCTCACAGGAAGAAGCGTGTTTTGTAGGAATGAAGGTTTCAAAGAATTGCCTGTGAGGTTGTGCAGAGTCTTTACAATGGAGGTGCAAAACACAGTTTTCCAGAGTCTGGATATTTGTCCAAATTTGAGTGAATTATTAAGGGATGAGCATAAGGCACAAATCTGTGAGAAAAGACATTACCCAGACAAATGTCAAGTCCCTGCATTACAGCATTAGACAAAATTTTTCAAAGAAAATGCCACTTGGTGTTTTAATGTGAACACTTACTTTTCTCGTCATGAATACATTCAACCGGTTTTGGACAGAACATTTCTCAAGATTACCATGTAAAATATGGATTTTGGGTGGATAGAAAATTTCAGACCAGATTATTAAAGTAGGGTGAAATTGTAAAAAGTTTTTTGTAATTTTAAAAAGTAAAGGAAAACTCAGAGTTTCCAGCTAAGGGAACTCTGTGCAAGTAGATACTTGCGGGGGGTTGAACCTTCAGCACAGAGAGATAAGACAGTGAAGATCTTGCAAATGGAATGAAGAAACTTGCAGTTCCTTGGTAGGAATATGGGTTTTCCTATATTGTCCCCCAAGTGTCCTAGCCATTGATTGTCCCAGCCTATAGATGTTCATCTCACCACTTCCCAACCAATAATTTCCCGTGACGCAAATGTCATCATTTCCCATTATACAAATATTGGTAATTTGGGTTCTTCGGTTTGTGTTTGGTGTGTGCCATTTTTGGTGCTTGACAGCGGAACAAGTGGTCAAATTAATAAAATAGACAACACAATTTGAATCTAGTCCTCTCCATTGAGCAATCCAAGTTGAATTTCAGAATTCTCCTTTGGGCTTCTATTCTAACTTTTGAAAAGCTTGCTCTGCTTACCTGCACATTCACATGGAGATGTTGAAATTTTTTGTAATATTAGGCATGGATTCCATAGCGCCTGGAGTAATTTCTTGTCTAGAAGATTGAAATTTTATAATGAGAAATTTTCAGCATTTAAAAAAATTGTTATCCTTAGTACTGCTGCTTTCAGGTTTTCAGGTGCTCTGAGAGACGAGGTGGCACTGGGCACAAATTGATTGTTGAGATGGCAGGTGAACCAAAGTGGAAAGCAATAATTTGTCCATTATGAGGACTTTCCCTAGCTTTTAATCATGAAGAGACACGCCTTCAGCTGGGATTTCCCAAAGGAGATTCATGTTACGAACCTAATAAATTTCATGTCAGTCAAGGAATTGCTTGTAAATGTCATCTCTTAGATAGCCCTGCTCAAATGAGTCAAGAAACATGCTCACCCCCTCCTTCTCCCTTCCACTACTGCAGGTCAATAAAATGTTGAATAGTATTTGTGAAAAAGCTGCAGAGTGATAGATCATCCACCAGAAACAGTGGTTATGCCACACTGGCTTCACTGAAGTATCCTGCCTGGTGAAAATGCACTAATCTGAACCAGGACCTCCTGTGATCTGGCTGATGAAGTTCAGCTGAGGAAATGTTTGCACATCCCTCTGTGCCAGGGCATTCTTGGCTTCTGCTCTGTTGTGCAAGGGTTTGGTGCATTTGCCTCCAGCTGTAACTGCGTTTCAGTGGTAAATGAGATGACTTAAATACTTGGGACTGGGATGAATGCAGGTAATACCCTAGCCTATGGAATTATTTATGCTCTTCTCCAGGGTAGGGGAAATGGGAGTTATTTGTTTGTGCATTTTTTAATTTGAACAAAGATTTGGAGAATGTACATTCAAACCAATGGAATAAGGGAAACTCCCTTTGTGGTATCTGTGGTCAGTGATGGAAAATTGAGTTTAGGAGAATTTTAAAGTATTCTATGTAAGGACTGAAATCTTGATCAATATGGTTGACTTCTCCTGTAAGACAAATAACAACAACAACANCTCTGTTCCTCAGCAAATTTTTCAGGGAGAAAAAGTGGTCTTGACACATACATGCTCCTAGCATTTGGAGGCAAACCCAAGGAAGTGTCTGTTTTTGAGCCATTTAGGTCTTCTAACCTTCAGCAATGGCAGATCAAAGACCATGAGGGAAACAGACTGCAGATGCCAGTCAGGGCAGGTTTCATCTTGTTGTAGCACTCCGGGAAGAGGCATTTGCTAATGTCTGTTAATCTCATGGCACGCCAAATGAGAAAGACAGGAAAAAAATTGCCATAAATTGTTCCCTTTCCCAAGCAACCCACACCCAGGCTCAGGGTGGCTGCACAAAAGCTTGATGGCTTCCTCTAGAAGGGAGAGCAGTGTGGGAGCTTGTGCCTGCCCTGGAGTGGCTGGGCAGATGTGGGGTCACCCTGCAGGAAGAGTGTCTGGCTCTGTCAGGGAATAAAGGCTGAAGCAACTGCAGAAGCAGCAATGCACTGGAGATGGTGACTGCAGCAGTAGCTGAGACCATGAGAAGAAAATTCTTCCAATGAAGAGAGCCTAAAGTCCATCCTGGCTGTTGTTGTCTCCCACAGACACACTCCCTCTGCAGCCAAGGAGAAAGCTTAAAATGCTGTGCAGCACCATGGGGAAGAAGTAGCAGCAGCGGAGATAACAGGGTCTTTACCGGCTGCAGGGAAAAGACAGGATTAGGCACAGCTTAGGGCGCTGTAGGGGATGTCTTTGGCCAAGAGCCAGATTTGCCCCTATCTTTCTTTTGAGGTGTAAATGGCATGCAAAGAGGCTTCTCTCAGTGGCTTCCCTGTGAAGATAAATAACCTGATCCCCCGGTTATTATCCCCCCTGCTCTCCTCCCCTTCCCCCTGACTGACTTTGATTATTGTAACTTTACATGAGCTTTTAATTTGCGTGCAGGCAAGTACAAAGGCCCAACCGGATATACCTGTTATTTGCCAATGACCTGAAAGAGCATAGTTTATGTTAAGCCTTGGGTTATGGTAAGGTTTGCACGCGATTCCTCAATATACGTGCTGCAGGCAACTGATGGATGGAGGTGATGGAGGGTGGAGGAAAGTTTTAAAGTGACAGAACCTGATTTGGTTCCTAATTAATCCACCATTTATGTAAAGGCCTCTATTGCAATTTTGCGTGGAGACCAGTCTTGCCCTTTCTTCAGGCAAGGAATGTATGATCACATTATCCAGGCTGTAGTTTGTTCACGGCTGCACCTGCAACTGATCGTGAACGCTTTATGAAAATTAGGCAGAAAGGGCAGGTAGGATATTTACACCTGCCTGCTTGTACATACTCTTGCACGGCAGGCAGAAGATTGGAAGTGGGGGAGGAAGCTACAAACAAGAGAATTCAGGGCAGCAGAGTCAGGGCACAGTGTGCGGGGATGCACACCTCAGCTGAGGTGTGGGGGCCTGGATAGAAAGGGGATCCACATTTTGTTGAATTGGACTCAGCCCCCACACAGTTTGGAGAGGTTTCATTTGACCTAAACTCCCTCAGCAAGATATAAAGAATATCCATGCCTCATGGGTCACGTAGTTACAGCAGAAGACGCGTAGTTACAGCAAGGAGGTGTGGGGTCCAGTGCTCAGCCTGCACACCGACTTGCTCACTCCACAGGGAAAGCCTAGTGGTGTTTGCTAAAAATTTCTCTTCAGTGGTTTCACATCAAATTAGCTAGGTCTTCAAGCAGAAAGGAAGTGTCTTTATCTGCCAGGCAAGTTAACTTAACCTTGAGGTCTTAAACTTCAGGGGGTTTATTGCTGGTATGTGTTTTAACCTAGTGTTAAAGGCTGCACGGGAGGAATTAATTACATATTTTGTTTGGAGGTTCAGGAAAGGGAAAGGATCCCATTCATTCTCAGCTCTACTTCTTATCTCCAGGGAGTTGAAAGCAACATGAGTTAAATTAAGCTCTATGGTATTTAAGGGACAGATCTTCTACTCACAGTTTTCTCAGAAACAGTGGGAGAAGGTACAGAAAGTCAAACGCTACTCTTACAAATGAGGGCATCATAAAATGATTGTTGAAATAACAGAAAAAAAGATGGAGCTATTGTTAGAAGACTTCTGTGTAAGTTTTCATTTCTGGACATAAGCACATTTAATCTTTTTTGCCTCAGATTCTCCCTAAAACTGGGAGTGATCATTGTGTGTGGATCTGCCCAGTATCTGTTCTACTGTTCTCTAGCTTAAGACAGACATTGTAGGGCCAGCATCCAGGAAGATGTTGTTTGCATTTGTAGGACAACAATTGATGGACTGATTTTTTTACTCATGTTTTGAAGTCAAACAATGCAACTCTGCCTTCCACCTTCACAAGCCCACAGTCATCAGGCAACCATGGTCTATTTGCAAAAGGCATTTATCTGAGTCAGCTTTCAGAAGAAATCCATTTGATTTTCCTTCTTCTTCTCTGCTATTTTTTTGCTTCTTGCTTGCAACCCTCCTTAGCTGCCCTTTTGAGGAATTTGTTTTATTTTTAAAAACTCTTTTTTTCCTTATTAGTTTACCATTTACCCTGTTTTTCAGTTCTAAGAATCCAAAATATGTAAGTTTTGTCTTGATACTTAATACAAGTGTAGAAAACTCACATCTGACAGAAACTTTGCAAAAGCTGTGAACTCCTAAACATGCAGTTCGTCTTTCTGTGGTCAGTATATTTATAAAAATGTAAATGTCTCTACAGGCTTCTTCTGAGGAAGAAAGGTTTTCATTTAAAAAACCTAAACAAAACCCAAACAAACAAACAACAAAAAAAACCCCAAACCCAACACATATTGCTGTCCATAACCTGTTTATTAGTAAGTGTAGCAAAATTACCTAATGTTGCTGTAAGCACTGATGCACAAGAAAACACCAAAAACCCAAAACCACCCCCCCAAAAAAATACCAAAACAAAAATCCAAACCAACCTTGAAGTTTTTTGCACTTGGAAACTTGCAAGAGTGTGAAATTGTCTGCTCCAGCCCTGGAATAATGCATTCACAACAGCAAACGCTGTTGTGACAGAGTTAAGCAGTGAGGAAAGGGTTACAGGCTGCCTGCTTGTCACTTGATTCATCAGGATTTAGATGAAGATGTGTGCCCTTTTTCTGGCATGGAAAGCCTGGGAGCCCCTGCAGCTGGCTTTGGATGAGGGAATAACTTTGCTTTGTGTTACTTTATGAATTTGATGTTTGGATAATAAACTGTATCCTGGAGCGAAAGCTGAAGAAGACTTGGGTATTTCTGTGACCTTTCCCTTCCCCTGGGCAAGAAAGCCCACCAGCATACAGGCTGTGAAAGAGCATGTGAGAAGCATAATAAAATATTCTTCCTTTCCTTCATTACATTAATCCTGGGCTACGTTATTGAAAGAGAGTAACGAGTGAGGAGGCAGGTATGAAGAAGTAAAGAAGCAGCAGGCCTACATGTACATGCAAGAGGAAGTCCTCCTGAAGATAAGAAGCAGATGAAAGTAGGATGATGAGATTAGTTCAGGCTATCTATTAAATACTCAGCATTTGCATTTGATCAGGTTGCAAAGCTGTGGCTGCTAGAGCATGAGCTACGTCTTCTGTCTTCAGAAAATTCTAAATTCCCAGGTAGGAAACCTGACATCAGATTAGGAGGACAAACCAGTTACTGTCATCTTCAGCTGTGGAGGGATCACAAAAATGGATGCCAAGTCTGAAACAATACAAGGTTAAAACAGGGTAGCAGTAACAATCTGCTGCAGTTTCCAAAGTGGGCAGAGCTCTGCCTGCATGAAAATTACTGCTGTGGAGGTAAGTGGAAGGTCACTCCCAAAAGAGTGCATGGGCCAGGAGAGAGAGAGGAGGGAGGTACAAATAGTTCAGTAGGTGTGACTAAGGACTGGTTGCAGCACCACTGTTTATATACTGCCTGTGGAAAAAGTGATCATGCCAGTCACGCTGATCTTACGTTAAACATTTTTGCATGGCAACAGGTTTTTAAAAATCTTGACAAACTCAGTAGTTTCTAAATTATCCCACTGACTTAAGCAGCATAACATTTTTGTTTAAGTTATTCCAATCAAGAGAAATCAAGATAGACCATTTGATTTAAATCATTATTTTCACTTTGATTCAAGTTCGAGAGGAAGGCTTCAGCAGGTTGCAAACATGAGAAACAAGCTTAGTATCCCAAGTGATTTGGGTATGCTGCAGAGAAGGCTGGGCACCAACAAAATGAAGTGATAGCAGTGCACAGAACTAGGTACAAATGATACTGGTTCATGGTGCCTATCTGACAGTAGTTTCAATATTCGTGTCCCTGAATAGCACCTTGCCTGAGAAGGCAGCCTCTGCATAAGCATCAGGGAACTTTGTCAAATTTAATTGATGAAAACACTGTGTTCAAGAGACAACTCTAGCAAAGTTTAAGCAATGGAAACCCTTTGCATTGCTTAGACTGATAAGGGCTTCAGTGTTTAGGTGGATATCTTAAAAGGAGGGTCAAAGCTATTTTTTCTATTTTTTCTAGCTGTTACGGTTGTCTGGCCAAAACTTACATGATCAGCACGCAAGATTTAAACATAAGAAAAACTTGGTACCAAGACAGTGCTGGAAAAGGCTCCCCATTGGAGGTTTTGACAAGTTAGAAAAATGTTGTCATGTACATGGTTCTACCTTGTTTTGATTGGTGTGAATGAGTTTAACTGTAGGTCGTTTCAGGATTGTTTGGCCCGTGGTGTCTTTGCAGAGCAGGGTTGGTGGTGGCCCCGGTGCTCTTTAGTGCACCTTAATGCACTTTTACCAAAAGCTGCAGGTGGAAGCAGCCAGGGAGCTGCCTGCTTTGTGCTAGCCCATACACCTTTTCTCTTGCAGGGTTCTGAAAGCTGACTCTTCTTTGTCCTGGTAATGTCACTCATATCTGAGTGCTTTTTCAATCCTATTAGTTGACAGTCTTGTTAGATGATTTTACTATGATTTTTAATGTTCACATTGATGAACAGTCCTCCTTTATGGTAACATTAACAGCCGCTACCCCTTCATTTAACTCTCCTTAAGATCTTAATTGTTGAAAGCCAAAGTAGCACAGCCTGTGCACTCCACTCTGGCCAGCCATCTTCCAGTGTGCTGAGCTGTAGGATCCATGGATGCACAGTAATGCCACCTCGATGTGTTATCAGATCATCTGGCACGGTAAACTTACCCTATCACGGTTTTTACACTTTATGCCAGCTGCATACGGAGATGTGATACCCATAAGAGCATTATGAAAAGAAATTTTACCTCTTACATGCATTACCTCTGCACAGGTGACCATGTATCTTCAGGATAATCTGCACTAATCTGAACTGCCAGAGCAAGTTCCTGGCAGTTTTACAAAGCCCAGGTATTTTAGGTATATATTCCAAATAAGCTTGGCTTGTGGAGTTGTATTACTGAGTTGTTGCCTGGCTTGTTCTCTATGGAGCATAATTCTTACTCTTCCATCAAGGTCAGCTGAAATCATTATTTCAGCAGGTAAGTACATGGATTCTGTTTATTAAGCCAACATTGGACATTTAAAAAAAGAGTTGGTTCCTGTGATTTTAATGTACCCCTCCTCAATATATTTTGCTCTGCAGCAGCCTTGTTACGTATTACAGGATGAGTTTTTACTGGGCTCTTCCCTATTCTGTCTTGATTGAAGATTAGGCAGCTGTCCAGATTATACAGCAAACCAGTTTGTAATAAATATAAGTAACTGTCAATCCATTGTACTAACCATAGAAGAACAATTTAAGTGTAAGGGTTACTTACATCTAAATTCCAGCCAGCATCTGAAATAAATCACCTAGGGATACAGATGTATTTGCATAAATGTGAACAGATCATAGTGATAATGATGTGAACAACATTTTTTTGTCAGCTAATCACAGATCCTTTCGCAATCATTCCTATGCACAGCACTACCACGCACTTGTGAGGTGGGTAATTATTAAAATTCCATTTCAGAGAGCAAAACAGTGAAACAACATGATTAGGGACTTTCCAGAGGCCATCCCTGACATTTTTTACTTGCTTGGCAATAAAATCGAATTTAATTACTTCTGTTCCTGTACTTTATCTACAGATTAATGTTCCTTTTTCATACTTCTGTCTGGCATTGCCTTTTATACCTAGTATCTTTTTACATTCAGGCATAACCTTGCTAAGTGTTTCCACGGATGGATAACATTTGACAGATTTTTCATCTTACAAAGAAAATGTGGAAAAAAATCCCACCATCTTCTATGCCAGGAGGAATAAATACATGCACCTGCTTCTGTTGATTCCCAAACCTTGTTTTGACAAGTCAGACCTGTATTAATATGAGCAAGGCACCACACTCACTTCCATCTTAATGCCAAGTGCTGAGGCTGGCTGATGATACTGGCTCACCCTACTTGAAACATTTTCTTGGCACCTCTTACAAACTCCTTTGGGAAATCTGTCAACAAAACACAGATTTAAAACACCAAACATGGCAGGAAAATGATTGTGGCAAAACATAGTCAACTCCACATGTGGTCAGGGAGAGCGGGTTCTGTCACACCTGTCAGGTCGTCATCTGGGATAAACGACTCCAACTCTGCTGTGGATGTGGTCATGCCCTGGCTCACTGGGGAGGAAACCCGCGCGTGGTTCACCTGCTGAGACCTGGAGACACACTTTGGCTGCAGGTGCATGTCTCACAGTACCAGCAACGCATGCGTGAGCTTCCAGAGGACACAGAGCTCCCCACTGGGACCCCTGGTTCCTTGGATTTGTGTCCCCATGCACGAGGTGAGCGAGCAGCCTAGGAGGTCAAGTGGCTGAAAACTACGGCTGGAAATTGCCAAGAAGAATTACAGATCTGGAGCCATGGAGGGCTGAGGAGAATCTCCAAGGATAACACAGACCACCCTGTTGCTGCCAAACCTGGATCAATATGCCTCTAATGCTTCCAACAGATGTGTGCCTGAGCTCTCCTGAAAACCCTTCCCTCTGGAGATCCCGCTCTGTCCTTTGACAGTACATCTGGAGCTTTGTTGCCCTTTGCCAAATGTCATGCTTCAGGTTTCCTTCTTGCCATTCAGACACATCACTTTTTATTCGTTAAAGATCCAGTGAATAAGTTCTTCTGTCTGCAGTCTTGAATACATTTGAAGTCTGACATGGTATCTCCCCTTAGTTTTCTTTAGATAGAGCCCACAAGTCTCCTTGTAAATTAGAGATCCCAGAGTTATGGTGATTCTTGTTCATTTTTTTTCTGGGTGCCTTGCTATTCCCCTGTGTTGCTTTTGCTCTAAAACAGGACAGAGTATTCAAAAAAAGTACGAGTGAGTAGAACAAAAATATTTTATTTTTTTAAGATAAATCTTGTGGCACATTACTCCAGGATTGCTATTTGTATTAGCTTATGTCTCTCCTTTCCAAGCAGGAAGGAGTTTGTTTTCAATATTACATGTCCTGAAGCAAGATCTTGTGAGGTAATGAAAAAAGTTGAAAAAATGCAGTGTTCAGAAGTTATAATAGTTAAATACGTGGATGTGTAGCTCCCTTTGATTTACATTGCTTTTATTAGTTTTATTGTCATAACAATGTTGTGGTAATTAAAAGTGTTCCCCATTTCCATGGGAATGACACAGGGGTTTATGTGTCCCCAGGAGCAGCTATTCTACTTTAGCAGACACTATTTTTATCATCTTCTTGGAAAACTCTTGATTCATTCCTGACATCTCGTTCTTATCTCCCAGCAAGTCTATTTTAATACTTGAAAAAATACAGCCGTGTTTATTTGGGTAGAGTATACAGGAGGATCATCTTATTCATCAAAATTATCTTTCAATTATTTCCTGCAGTATCTGTCCATTCCATCTCTTCAGAAAATGTCTCTGTATTTCAGTATTTCAGTGGCATATCTTTTGTCATTCAAAACAGCTGTGCTGTTTGGAAAAGAAAGTAGAAAGAGGGCGATTTTGTAAACTGGGCAGATGTGAAAGACTCTAATAAGAGTCTTTCTAAAGGAATCAGTGCCTACTAGGATAAGTTCCCTCTCTGAAGTTGTTGCAAGTGCAGTGGCTCCACGTCCATGGTAAACGCCTCTGCTCATAGCAGATGTAGAGAACTCATTTAATTACTGCCCAATTATCAGATACTTTCCCTATTAACCACATGAAATGTAGGACTGTTGTGGGATTCAGTAGAAGCTACAAGGCATTTCTGTGTTCCAATAAGGTTCTCCATGTGACCCTCACACCCCTCTGACTTAGCATATGCAGTAGCATTTCTTTTGACTTGGACCTTCTTCAGGGCGGATGGGAGGATTCAGGCTTATCCGCTGTGACAACAGACCAATTTTCCATGGTATATGTGGCTGATTCCTTGATTTTCACTAAAATTTTCTTCTGTGACTAAGCTATGTCTTCTAGCAGGACAGGCTTACACAGTAATGAGTGCACCAGCCTGGAAAGATTGTGAGTGAGAATGAAGACAAGAATCATTAGTAAAGAACGTTACACTAAAAAATCACCACAAAATACTTGGCTATGCTGTGGAACGTTGAAATGATTAAAAAGTGAGATGTGTCATTTTTTTTCTTCTAGCTACATGCAGCATGTGTTTCCCATGTCTCATATTACAAGCAAATGTGAACTGAAGGTTTATGGTAATACCACCTAGGAAGTATGATATCATCTTCCTCACAGGTGGTAAGTCAGTTTTCCAAGGTGTGTTTACACGGAGCATTTCAGAGCACCAGCGCAAACACCAGATACTTAAGCAATATCTGTAATTACGGAAGAGTTTAAGGAATAAACACTGTCTAGCCAGGTATGACTTGTAAAACACCTTATGGCCAAATATGTGATGTCATTCATATTATCTTGATAAATACTTGTTAGGGCACGAATTCAACTGAAGTTAAATGAAGCTGATAATGTGGCTTATAAGTATGAGCATGTAGAGCTTTTGTAATCAGACTAGTTGTTAATAAGATAAATAATCTAATAGTGCGGAAGCAAATGTGCTTTTATTTTGAGATTTATAAATCCTGTGTTTCAGGGTGATGGTCTGTTTTTATCTAAGTTGTAAACCACAAACATAACAATTGTACAAGATTACTAGAAGAAAAGTGACAAACATTGCCATCAGTCGCATGCCCAACTTGATGCATTTTTTTTCCCTTTTGGGTCACTGAAGGACTGAATACCAAAGATTGTTAAGTTTATGATAGTATTAGCTTCCTTTTGTATTCCTTTTGTATTTATTGAAACATTTTCATGAAGTTTAACAGGCTGGAAATGGCTCTTGCCAGCTATGTCTGTTTGCTATTTGTTATTTTTTTACACTGAAAGCGCATATATAAAATATGTGCTTAGAAGGTGTTAAATGGTGTAAACCCATCTCTCTATATGTCACTTCGATTCCAGTGCTGGCTCCAGGACAGATTCATGGCTGTCTTTCTCTAGGACCTGGGATATTTTTGTCAGAAAATGGTATGGAAGGGTAAGACTATGTCCTATTGCCATTACAGCACTCCTCTCTCACTTTGTTTTTCATTGTTGTTTTTTCACAGTCTGATCCTGTTCAAGTGGCTTAGCAGATGTGCTTGACCACCTACAGCCTTTTTGGACTGTTTTCCTTCCTGGCTTTTCAAGCTCAGCTATTCATGAAATCTGAACTATGTGTTGATCTCTGAGGCTGTTCCAACTTCCCTTAATGCAGCAATTATTTAAAAGAAGTAGGCAGCAGTCCTGCAAAATATTTGTCCACATTTTTCTTGGATGCTTTCCTTTAGTAAGCAGATGAGAAGAGTGTCTGGTTTAAGCTAGTTTCCTGGAGAGACAAAGCAAGTGGAATACTTGCTGTCTGCATTTATGTGTGTGTCTTAATGACCCACAAACAGCTTTTGAACCCACTGGCCTCTCTAAACTAGAGGAATTGAGATCCCCAGGGTCCTGGAATTCCTATAGACTTCAGTCAAACTGAACAGAAGAGAGATGTATCATCAGAGGTTTGCTGAAGGGCATACTTCATCACAAGCCCATCCTTTAGTAGACAATTCAGCCACAAGACCCTGATCCACAGGGGCAGGTTCATTAATTTCACAACCCTTGGCCAGAATTGAAGCACTGCTCTTGTGGGTGCAAGTCTTGAATTTTATGAAATATCTTTCAGAGCATATTTCTCTTGACTTCCACATCAGTGTCTTGATAAATTTGTTTTCTGGTCGTTTTATGCATTGTGGAGCCCTACAGGGCTTGATACTGCACCTACGTACTTTTATTGTTTCTCAGTGCAGTTTTTCACTGCAGATCTACAAGGCATGGCTACATTAATCATTCTTCAGCACTCCTTTCCTGATGCGTCACATTCTTCTCGTTCGTGCTGTGCTCGAGAGAGAACATTGATAGCACACAAGCGTTTGATCAAAAACAATACCGAACCAAACCAAAGTGGTATTTTGCCAGTTTTGTTGTTCATGTGACAGCATTTACAGTGTCTGTTTATAAACTCTTTAAACTGGAGCACTGAACGTTGCTGGTCTTCCTTTTCCTTCTTCTCTCCAAGGAGAAGTCTCTGACTGTCAGTCAGGCCTTTAGGCGTGGCTCTTCCCAGTGGCAGCATCAGGCCCAGCTGGATCCCCAGAGGGCTGTGGATGGCCGGTCTCCTCTGAGCCTTGTCCCCTCCCAGTGGTGTGGTGGGGGCTCCAGCAGAGCTCAGTGCCAGAAGGGACTGGCCTGGGGGCAGACAGGGCACCCCGTAGGGATGCCCACCTCGACATGCCAGTCCAGGCTGGTGTTGCACAAGGCCTTGGGCAGCGAGAGGGCCTTGCAGCCATGCAGGAGCAGGCTGCTTCCTAGGATCATTTGAGCCTTTTCTAAGCTATTTAGTCTGCATATTTTGGATACCATGAATATGCATACTCAGGTCTTGGCCATTGCCTTGGGTCTCCAAAGCTGGTGGTTTATTACAGTCAGCCCAGTTTTTTTTCCTCATGGCCTCAGACCAGTCAATCCCAGCTCCTATTTTTTACAGTTGATATAACTTGGTACTTGCTGGAGCAGCAACAAACTCATATACAGCTATTAGGGAGAGATTTGCTGCCAGAACTCCTGCTCTCAGTCTTTTTGTCCACTAAGTGTGATAAAGGCAGTAGGGATCCAGATCTAGACACATTCAGCTCATCTGCATTTCTTTATAAGAAAATTATCTGTTTCTGCCCTAACTCTCTTAGTATACATCTTCAGAAGTATGTGAGTTGTTTCTAGTTTTGGACAAAGCATTTAGTTTTTGCATTATAAAACAATAAGACAACTTCTCCAACTCACTGATGTTGCTCAAAGGAGTAGAGTGGAACTGGGAGGAAAGATAAAGTAGCCTGAGCTGTGGAGAATCCAAGTATTTCAGTTTTCGTAGTTTGTGACTCTCTAAAAATTATGTGCATTGTATGAATGAGACATTTGTGTCCACTTTCCTGCAAAAGTGTTGAGATGAGGATTCCCACTTACAGCAAGTTTTATCCCACGTAGTAGCATTGACCCATTCATGGCAGTCTTCAGTTTTTCAGTCCTTTCGTATCTATGAGAAATAAGATTATGCTGTGAAAAATATTAAACCAACAATGACATTTGAAATCTGAGTCTCTGCTTTCACTAAAACAAAGCTTGTATTCTCCTTGGGCCACTGTAATCACCATTCCTTTTAGGAACTACATTTCTAAGATGGATTTGAAATGGTAATGTTGAAACAACAATAACTAAAGAAATGTGTTTAAAAGATAATGATTTGCACAGCTCTGCAACATTTGCCGTCAGCAATGCTTTAGAAGAGGAGTAAAGTTTCTAACTTGAAAGGAAAGAAGGCAGTGCTGGATTTAGAAGCATCTTAAGGTGACTAAATGAATTACTCCTGTTTCATCTATTGACATGTGAGGTGGGAGCTGCTTTTGTTAGTGACTGACAGCACAGAGTCACCCAGGAAAGCACCTGATAGTTTAATTTACTCATTGCCTTCCTCTACCTGACAACCAAGAAGTCTACAAGCAAACGATTTTCTAAGGATGCCTCAGGCTGATGCACAGAAAAATCTGGCTTTGTCTGGAACATGCTTGGTCCAGCAATTTGATCTCCATGTCTTCAGATATTCCTCACCAGGCATGATGTGTCAGTCCCCTTCTGACTGCAAAGGTAGCAAAGCTTCCTCAGTTTACCCTTGTTCAGTTAACACATGAAGAATAGAAAGAGGCTGCTTCTGCCTCCTTCAATAAATCCAGACTTCCACAGAGAATGAAAAGATTGAAGCTTTTTCATTTGGGGTGGCATAAGCAAAAGGAGATGTGTAAAACTGGACAACGTGGTAAAGCATTTAGAACATTTGGACTTGTTGCTTTTATTACCTTTCTCACAACACAGGAGCAAGGGAGATGAAATACGAGCAAATTCCAAATAGATTAAAGGAAATACATTTTATGTAACACACAGCTGGAGCTTGAGACTCATTGCCAAGAAATAACAACTAGACTCAGGAGAAAGTGAGACTGGGAAGAGGACTGTGTACTTCTGTGAGCAGCGGGAATTTTAGAAGTACTTTGAAAGGGCTCAAAAACAGGTTTAGAAGGGATGTAAAACCTGAGCTAGTTGTGAAATTTGCATGAATCAACCCCCTCAGATTTAAACATACAAATTCAATGTTCTTCATTTGATCTTTTGAGCCTGTAGATAAACATCCCTGTCAAACATCACTGGTGTTAATTTTCCCATGTATCGAGAGTGTGCATAGCTGCTATGGGGTGCTGCAGTTACACAGACAGCACTTTGTCAGTGTCTGGTCTGGATTTTTCCAATCTTTTGGTTTTCACTGTCATCTTCTAGGAATAATTCAGCCTCTCCTTTTTCTTCAAGATTTTAGACAAGTAGGAGAGCCTGTTTCCCTGTAGGAAATGTTTGCCTGGGGGATTTATTTGAGCAAGTCCTGAATACTCATAACATCAAGTAAGTTTTGAACAGAATAGGATTCTTGTGGCTGGTCATGATTTGTACATTAGTCGTTCACCTCCAGATCTAAGTGCTTCTTCTTCAAAAAGGAGGATTCTTTTACTTGCTGGATCAGGGAATCACAGAATATTCTGAATTGAATGGGACCCATAAGGATCATCAAAGTCCAACTCCTATCCCTGCACAGGCCAACCCTAAGAATCACGCCATATATCCTCTGAAAATGCAGAAGAGGAGATTTATTGATATGTTATTTTGTTCCTGCAAACATGCCTGCCTGCAAGTTTCTTCTCCCTCTGGGTGATTGCACGGTCACCGTTTGCACGTTTCCAGCAATTCTTGCCTCCTCAGCGCATGTCTCTTTTGAATGCAGGGTTGTGTCAGGAGATTGAGAAGGAATCTACAGGTAAGGCGAAGTTCTCGTAGGAGACAAAAGGACACGGGCTGTTGTCCCAATGTGCTTCAGGTAAGACAAGAGGGAAGAGTCAAGCAATGTAGACCCAGAGTTGTATCATCTGTGGCACCCACACTAGATCCATGAGCAAGGAAAGATCCATGAGCATGAAAACTAGATCCATGAGCAAGGAAAGAAGAGGAAACTTGCTTTGTCATGTGGGAAAAAATGCTTAATAAACCACAGCGGCGCATTTCAGACTATCTTCTTATTTATTCTTAAAACTCTTTTATTTCTTTTTAACATTATCCATCAAACAAAATATCTGAAATGTTTAAGGAGCACAGTTCCTTTTTGCTTTGTAAATAAGAGACTAACTTATTCAGCTATAGCTGTCTTTGTGATATTTTTTTTTGATTCAATGGAAAAGTGATGACAGGAGTTGTCAGGCAGTAATTAATTCTTTCAGCATAACTGTCCAGGCTCTCAAATGATTTATTTTGTGTAAAGTATTTGGCAAAAATGGAATCTACTTAATCTGTTTAAACAACAAGAGAAAAATATTAAACTAAACTTTCCATGCTGCCTGCCTGGGTGCTGTGTATCGGAATGCACTACCTTACCACGACAATGAGAGGTGCAGAACAATTAAACTGATACTGGAAAAGGTCTCAAAATGAGCGATTTTCTCAGTGAGAAGAATGACAGCCCTTCTTTTAGGTCAGCACCAAAACCATAGAATTATAGAATTATAGAATTGTTTAAGTTGGAAAAGACCTCTAAGATTTTCAAGTTCAACCTTTAACCCAGCATTGCCCGGTTCACAACTTAACTGTGTTCCTAAGTGCCACATCTACATGTCTTTTAAACACCTCCTGGGATGGTGACTCAACCACTTCCTTGGACAGCTTGTTCCAGTGATTGACAGCTCTTTCTGTGAAGAAATTCTTCTCATGTCCAACCTAAACCTGCCCTGGAGCAACTTGAGGCTATTTCTTCTTGTCCTATCTCTTGTTATTTGGGAAAAGAGATCAAGCCCCATCTCACTACACCCTCCTGTCAGGCAGTTGTAGAGCAATAAGGTCACCCCTGAGCCTCCTTTTCTCCAGGATAAACACCCCCAGCTCCCTCAGTCGCTTCTCACAGGACTTGAGCCCCAGACCCTTCACCAGCCTTGCTGCCCTTCTCTGGGCATGCTCTAGCACCTCAATGTTCCCCCCACATGAGGGGCCCAGAGCTGGACGCAGCACTCGGGGTGTGGCCTCACCAGTGCCGAGTACAAGACAGTCACTGCCCTGGTCCTGCTGGACACTATTGCTGATACAGGCCAGGATGCCACTGGCCTTCTCGGCCACCTGGGCACACAGTGGATCATGGTCAGTGGCTGTCAACCAGCAACAGCCCAGCACTGCCTAATTAATTATGCTGCCCAGTACTTGGCCTAATTGAACATCATTAGGTGTCACCCAATAGATCCAGCCTGTCTCAATCCCTCATGCAGAGCCCTCCCGACATCCAGCAGATCAATACTCCTGCCCAATTTGGTGCTGACTGCAGATTGACTGAGGGTGCACTCGATCCTCTCATCCGGGTTGTTGATAAGATTGTTAAACAGGACTGGCTGCAGCACTGAGCCCTGGGGAGCACCATTTGTAACTGGCTTCCAGCTGGGTGTAACTCCATCCACCACCACTCTGGGCCTGGGCATCCAGCCAGTGTTTTTACCCAGCACAGAGTGTACCTGTCCAAGCCAAGAGCAAATGCTTTCTGCAGGAGAATGGCATGGGAAAGTATGCCAAATTCTCTACCACGATCTAGGTAGACAACATCCTGTCCTGGTTTCGGCTGAGATAGAGTTAATTAGAGTTAATTCCTGGTAGCTGGTAGAGTGCTGTGGTTGGGATTTGGGATGAGAATGATACTGGTAACACACTGATGGTTTAGCTGTTACTATGCAGTCCTTACTCCAACTCAAGGAATTTCCAGGTTCCCATGCTCTGCCAGTGAGGAGGTGCACAAGAAGCTGTGAGGAAGCATGGCCAGGACAGCTGACCTGACCTGTCAAAAGGGATATTCCATAGCAGGGAACACCATGCTCCATATATAAACTGGGGGTGCTACCTGGAATTGGGTTGATGGCTGCTTATGGAATGGCTGGGCATCAGTCAGAAGCTGGTAAATAGTTGTATTGTGCATTGCTTGTCTTTTTGAGTCTTATTCCTTTCTCTCTGTTATCTCCCTTTTCATTACTCTTATTACTAGTATTAGTATATTTTACTTTATTTCAATTATTAAACTGTTCTTACACTATGAAGTTTTTCTCTTTTTTTCTGATTCTGCTGCCCATCCCACTTGGGTGGGAGAAGTGAGCCAGCGTCTGTGTGATAGTTGCCAGCTGGGGTTAAACCATGACACATCCACAAGGTTTGTGGATCCATCATTGTTCTCACTCTTGTTGTTGGTTCACACTGCATTAGAACAGACTACAGCATTAAAAACAAAGGTCTTCATTCCCCATATCCATTACTTTGTTCTCATGAGAAGAAACCCGTGTCTGCCTGTTATAATAAACTGATGTACCAGATTATGGTGAAATTAATCGGAACTGACAGTATAATAGGAGCAACTGCAGCTTAAGTTGCAATAAATTTGTTTGTTTATAGATGGGATTTTGCAACAACGTGATTTATAAATCGAAGGGATCTCCCACCAAACTTACTTTACCGAGGAGTAAAACAACATCTAATAACTAGAAAATAGACTTGTTCTGAGAAAGCCATTTATCTAATTTGCTGATAGATGAGCATTTTGTTTACTTGAGCCAATGCAGCATTGACACTCTAATTCAGTCCCACAGAACCATAATATTTTTTCTACATCCTGATGACAGGTGAGTGCCAGTTTCTTCATTTCCTTTTTGATTTTAGTAAATTTCAGGACTTTTCTGGTTTCAGAAAAAACCAGGACTGTCAAACCAGGAGTCAAATACGCTTTTAAAATTCTATTATGTATTTTAAAATATCACAAAACTCAAATAATTATGATGGCTCAAGTCCAACTCGTTTTTTTTCATTCTCGGGTTGACAGTTTTGTTATTGTTTATCAGTCTTGACAAGATAAATCATCAGGATTGGATCCATGCTGTCCTCTCTACGTATGTCCCAGTCTTGGTCTCTAATTTGAAACTCAATTGTAGAAATGGTACAGTAATTATCATCTTTTGGTCACTGTTTCTGGGCTAACCACCTTTGCATTCTTCTTAATAAAGCATTTGGGACATGAAAAGGTTTGGATATATGCTTAGAAAGCGCTACTAGGAATTTTCATATCAGTTTATTTACTATTCCCAGAAAATGCATCTTTTTCTTTTTGATGGATGGACTGTGAGTGCAGGCTTCACACATAAGTGTGTTTTAACCTTTTCTAAATCTACTGGTATTGGTTAATGAATATTTTAAATTATTTTAACAAAAAAATATTTCAAAATGTGTACAGAGAAAGCAATGCTTTTCTACCTGATGAATAAAGAAATATGGAGCTGTATTAATGCAACATTAATGCAGAATGCTACAGCATTCTCCTTTCAGTCTAATAGACTATAGATCATTAATTTGCAGCTTGACCATGAGAAAGTTACCATCTCTTGCCCACTGCCTTGATGAAGTTGTTTGCTTTCACTGCTGCTACAGGCAGGCTGCACCAGAGCATTCTCATTCTGATAGTCAGCTTGGCTAGATCTTCTCCTGCCATGGCACTTGCCCCTGGGTATTAAATTGCAGCAATATAATATCTCAGTTTTAATTTTGTCGGGATAAATCCCTCCAGTTTTCTCTTGCATCAGGCATTCCCATTCTCTTACCATCTTTGTGCTCCTTCCTTATCTGTCTCAGATGGAATTCATTTTTCCTGAACACACAGACAGCAAGATCTTTGTACACCAGTGTAGTTGGGGTTTTACTCATCTGTGACATTAGCAATAACACTGCTGTTGCTGGAAACTCCCTCAGTTTTTCTCTGCAGGAAATAATGAGCAATACCTGGCATCACATTCAGCATAATGCAGTGTAGCTGGCAGGACCCAGCATAATGTGTGCCTATTTTAGGTAGGTACTGTGGGTACAGTGTCCTTGCCACAGAGAATCACTAGCAAGAACCCACCTAGTCATTTTTAATGAATTTTAATTTGATAGATAAGACTTGTAATTAAGGACTGGATAAGCACTGTGCCAACAGGCTCTCTAGCTGCCAGGCCAGATAGGTTGGGATAAAGAATGGGCTGTTCCTCTCTGAAAATCAACGGCAAGTTTCCCTCAGAAGCTCATTCTCAGGCTTACCTCAGGTTAACACATTACATTTTTTATTGCTGTGGTGTTTTGTGCTTTTTAAAAATCTCCATTGAATTGAAGGAGCCTGTTAAAACCTGCCAGCAGCTCTTTCCCTTCGGCAGCTTCTGAGCCAGTGCTCTCGACTGGCTGCTCTGTGACTTCAGAGTGTTTGCAACTTGTCCTGGCTTTGCTGTAAACATGCCAGGAAAGGGACACTTCCAAAAATACTTTAAAATGTCTTCTAAAATTATCAATACTTGCATAAAAAGCAAGGTATTGTACAAAGAACCTCCCAGTGGCAAGGTTTCATGGTCTTCAGGAGAAAGGCTCACTGTTGTGGAGTATCCCCGGATGTGGCCTATCTGCACCCTGGAGTGCTGGCTGCAGCCTCCACCTCCTGCAAAATGCCCCTCTTTCCTCCTTTCAGGACTTTCTCAGTTAAAATTATTTAGTTTTGCTGGAACTAGCTGAGCTCATTTGGACTGGAAGGGACAGTATGGCTCTCACAAGCCAGGAGGTGGCAGCCCAGACAAGGGAGGGCAGAGACATCTTGTCCCCACAAAGCTACTACATCACTCCGGGATGTCTGTCTGCAGCCAAATGTTGCCACATGCCAACGCTGTTGGGAGTCTCTTATCTGCATTCATTCAGGGCCTGCCCTCTCTTCCTTGAAACTGAGGTTTGAAATTAAACATCATGTTCTCTATAAATAATCTTAATTGGCAGCGAGCTCATTGAATGTGGTCTTTTGCATACAAATTAAAACCTTCTGTAGCGAATTTGAGGCTGTCCTGAAACAGGTTCACTGTTGCAAGTGGACTTCAATTTTGTGCCAGTTCACATGAATTAGTTTAAAACTGGTCTACCAGGGCACTGCCTTTCTTCAGGGCAAACCCCTCTCAGGCTCTTTGTAAAGGGTGGCTGTTCCACAGCCAGCACTGATTCCGTATTCTCCGTCCTACAGGGTATTTGGCTAGAGCTCTAATAAGAATCATTTAACTGTGCCCGCAGCAAGAAACTCTGAAGAGCATATCCTTTCTTTAGCTGCCTCTAGAGTTTCTCCATTTTCTTACCTCCCCATAATAAATATATTATGTCTGTTGGCTGTGGAAGCTTAATTATGTACCTTACTGTAAGCACTCACCTATAGCCTTTGAGTGGTGTTTCATCCCATTCACTTCAGTGAGATCACTTTTGCATGTGCATCCATCCGTACAGAAATATTTACAGAACTCTAATCCATACGTGGCTTTCTCTTTGGCTCTTTTTCTTGTGTTATTGTCAGCGAACTGTACAGCAAAATCACCACCCACAGTTTCAACCACAGCAGAAATGGAATCACCTTAATAAAATCAGTGCAGTAGGTGCTGGAACAAATGTTTTAAAAGTGGGATATCTGCTGCATGGGATTGAAGGGGACTGGGGCATTTGAACAATTAAGAAAGGTAATGAAAGCTACAGTTCAATTTATTTTACAAATGTTTTACTCTTTTGAAAAAAACTTTATTCATTTTTTTAAATGTAACAGAGAGACATCAATTTATCATTTGAATGTGCAGAAATGTGAGTTAATGCTAGAAGCAGTTGGCAACCATTGAAGTTTCTCCATATGGGACTTCAACTTAAATCTGGAAAGAGAGAATATTCACACAAGACAATGAGGATCTTGCACAGCCCTCATAAATTCCTTTTGTCGCCATTCCTCTTTTACCTCCGTGCCAAACCTGTTTGCGTGTGGCAGAGACTGCTCCAGTCTGATCAGAGTGAGCACCCACACGCACTTTTTGAGTCTCTTATTTTGGTTTATTTTGAATATCTGCTAAAAGCAGATGTCAACTAAAGGTAAATGGAGGATACAAGCTGAAAAATGTATCTTACATGGGTACTTTTGTGCAGGGTTTTTTTTTTACCTGCTATCTTTCTTTATGGCTGATTCCTT
>WAAG01093513.1:0-16459 GCA_013390105.1 Tichodroma muraria
AGGGCAGAGGTGGAAGAGCCACTGTTTGCCCAGTGTGAGCTGGGCAGATGAACTCCTCTAGTCTGTACACAACGAGGGATCTTCCTCCAAGCAGCTGAACCTGTCCCTGCTCTCTCTTGCCTCTCCTTGCAGCTCTCGGCAGCTGACCCAGTGCAGAGCTCATTTCAGCCTTGCCCACCGGAGGTGGTGTTTCAGAACTACACCCCTGGTGAGGTCTGTGAAATGCCCGTGGTTCTGAGGAACAGGGACAAGGCAAGTGCTGGCACGTGGAGGTTTAACACTGTGCTGGAAGAGGAGAGTGGAGAAGGGTGGTTAAGGATGGCACCAGGGTACGTCCACCTGTCTCCACAAGTGGCAAAACCATCATTCCATGTCTTTCCCGCAGGTTCCTCATGTGGTGAAGGTCACCTTGGAGAGCTCACCTTATTTCCAGCTGGTGGGCCCCAATGATGTGTGCCGCAAGGTGCCACCGGGCCTCTACACGACTGTCCGCATCCTCTTCTCCCCTGGGCAGAGCAAGGTGAGTCTGGAGGTCCCATGAGGTCGGTGTCTTCAGTGGAAAGTGCACCTGCAAGGCTGGATTCAGGGCATCTGGCCTGGGTTTTAAGGACCTCTGGTGGTTTCAGTGGAGTTGCACTGGATCTAGAACTGGGAGGTACTCTTTGCCCATGCTGAAGGTGGGGATAAATGCCCTGTGTTGAGACAGTTTCTTTTCCTGCAGGATTATTCCACCCAGCTCCTCTGCACCACTGAAAAGGAAGAGTTTATTGTGCCAATTCAGGCCATTGGTGCCCGAGCCATCCTGGACTTCCCTGACCAGCTGGACTTCTCGGAGTGTCCAGTCAAGTGCAGCACCCAGAAGACTCTGCTGGTTCACAATGTGGGGAACCGGGCAGCTCGTTACCAGCTGAGCACCCAGAGGTGAGCAGCTCATCTGTCCTTGTGCAAAGCACCTTTGGGTGATAACAGACCTGGCAAAGAGCAGCAAAGGGAAGCAGAGCACTGGAGCTGCTGCCCTTCAGCCCTGGCTGGAAATGGGCAGGACATGTTGGGTTTGCTGTTGCTTCTCATGTTTTAAGCAGCATGCAGCCTTTGAGCTTTCTCTGTCCCACATTTCCTGGAGGGTGCTGGAACGTGTTAGTAGCTGGCTTGCACCCTCCTGAGCACAAGCAGCTTCTGAAATGGTTACTCACCACTGTCAGCCAAATAGGCCCATTCTCTGGGAGGCCACAAGCACGTGCTTGTGGAAAGCCATATGGCTTTCCAGTGCTTCTCTCTCATGAGATGCCCCATGTGAGCTGTGCTGTGGACAGTCTGTGCTGTTCTTGTCAGTCTCAGAAGAGAATCACTGTTTCTCCTGCTGGCTAAACTGGAGAGGGTAATGCATTTTTGACACTGTATCTGCAAGGAAACTAGTTCAGTTGGCTGGTGGTGAGTTGATGGTTACTTGATCCCAGAGGTCTGGGTGTAGGAGCTGAGGTCAGGAATGTAGCACAGACCTGCTGTCTAACCTGGGGCACCTGAATGGCTTTGATTTTTTTCCCTGGCAAAACAGAGGTCAAAAAGCAAATTGACTTTTATGCTGTGAAACGTGAGGGTATGAGAGGAGCTTCCACCAAAGCCTGCCAAAGCTATTTAAGCAGGCTCCTGGGAAGCTGTTCAAACAGGCTGCTGCTTTTGACTGTGCAAATATGGAGGCAGGAATTTGTAAATCTGTGCACAGTTTTTCTCTGGGATTTCAGATCTTGTTTTGTCACCACCAAAATAAATACCCAATAAAGTCTGGTATCCTTTGCAATGTGCTTGCCAGCTGTTCTATTGCGTGCTACAGAGCATGTTGGATCCTGCTTGATAGGGATTTAAAGAGTTTCTGAACTTCAGGAATTAAATATTGAGGTAGATGTAATAGAGCCTGGGTGCAGTGACAGAGGGAAAGATGGAGCTTGTGATCTGCCGACTCTGTACAGAATTTATCAGCACAGAGATGGAGCAATGGCTGCTTCAACCTAACAGACTAGATTTATTAGAATAGCTAATGCTGTTTGACTTCAGCTGTTACACCATCACTAAAAAGTAATATATCTTAAGATTAGATGATATTTGTTTTTCTTCCTGCAACAGGCATTAGTGGACAGATAAGGGAATTCAATTAGCAGTAATTTTTCTGTCTTCCTTGGGGTGGGAGGCAGCTTTTGATGAGATCGATTCTCCCAAAAGCACGTAATTTAATCATGGCAGTTAAGTGGACAAAAGAACGTTTGGCTATAGCAGATAGCTATACCATGGGACTTGAGGTAGATTGCAGCCTCCTTGCACACAGCATTTACCAAAAGTGCAGGTGAATGGTGCTTTGAGAGCCTTGGTCCCAAAACCGCCAGCTTTGCTCACTTACAACTCTGTTTCTAAATTATGTCAGGAATACTTGGTCCTTGATATCCTCAGGGCTGTAACATTTGCCCAGCTCTGTCAGTAAGGGGAGCTGATGCCTGACGAAAGTAAGCAAGATGCAAATGACCCTTGGGCCTCATTGCAGAGAGCTGGATGCTGAATATGGGGGGGATGAGGTCATTTTATCCCACAGGATCTTGTGAGGACTGGATCTCCTCACACTAGAGTCAGTAGCTGTTTCTGATCCTGTCTGGTTCTTTCTTCTGCTGACTGTGGTTGGTTTACTCTTTGCTTGCACAAGTGGGCAGGAGTGAACTGGACTGCAAAAGGGATAACATCCCCAGATCTCCCCCAAGAGTCCTGCTGTCTCTGTGTTGCAGCCCTTTCTCTGTCATTCCGGCCATGGGAACTCTGGACGTTGGTGCCACCACGCAGGTGACAGTGGGATTTCAGCCCCTGAGGACTGGCGACTGTTCCGCGTCCCTTGTCGTGCGCTACGACACAGGTGAGTGCTGGGCACTGCACAGGGCACTCTCTGCATCCTCAGAGCAGAGCCCCTCCTAAGCAGAAAGGCTGATGTGGCCATGTGGGTTTGAAAAGGGAGATGAGGATCGTTTTCATGGTGTTCATTTTGTAGTCATCTAGTTTGTAGTAATGTAGTTTGTCATCTTGATCATTGTAGAGCTCCATATAAATGCCATATCTAGAGAGCATGTCTGATATTTGTTGTTTGCATCTCATGTGGGAAACACTCACCTGCAACAGGAATGGTGAGCTTGGTACTGAAGTCTGAGCCCAGATGAATCCCAGCAGTCAGCTGGGAATCATGAAGGTTTGAAAGCTCTGGAAATGAAGCAGCCTNAGAATGTTCGGCAGGAGCTCTTACCTGAGCCTCTGCCGGAAACCAAGAGAGAGATGATTCCCGGGTTTGCATTTAAAAAAGGTGTATCGTAAAAGGCGTACCCACGCTTTCATTGGTTTTATCAAATGTCAGTAATACACATTGGCCAATCACGGCCAAACTACTACACTCATTCAGCTAAAAGCTGTGACGCCGCCTTCTGTGACCTGTGCTTTGCTCTGTTCCTTGTACTTCCATCAGCCAGCGAGCTGAGCAAAGACTCCCCTTTGCTTTGTTCCAGGTGAAGACACCCACACAAGCCTTCATGGAAGAGCTGTGGATGTCCACATCAGGCTGGACAGGAACACTGTGACAGTTGAGAAGACGTACATCTCGCTGTCAAACCTCACAACTGTGGTCATCCACAACCTGAGTGATGTCCCGGCACACTTCCAGTGGAAGGCTGTTGACACTCAGGAAGAGGAGGATCAGCTGAAGCTGAGGTAAGTTTGAAAGATCCATTTCAGTGGCATACCTTGCCAGGGTAAAACTAATGCATGACTTCAGGAGATATTGGTGCTTTTGAATGGCTTAGGGTAGGTAAACCAACCCATCTCTACTTGCCCTCCCCCAAGCAGTTGTTTGTCAGGAAAAGCCACTTGAGGTGGATTCTCCCTCAGCTGTGGAAGAGGCTTTGAGCCAGGAGGTTCTCTTGAGGGCTTCTGGCTTTGGAAACCTCTCCTGAGCTTGCAAGTGTGAACAACAAGCGATGCTCTGATCCATTCGGGACTCCGTGGCTCAGGGTCAGCCCTTTGCTGAGGAGCTGCTCCTGCACTTCCACTTTTCTCTGCAAATCTGTGGCTTATTGAACAACCTGCTGGCTTTGTCTCTGCTGTGGCTGCAGGCAGTATCGCAGGCTGTGTCAGCAGGAAAAGGACAAGCTGTTGGATTTTCTGAAGGAGAGTGGAGTGGACACCACTCGCCAAGAACGCCTTGCTCTTCTCACCCGCAGCCTCCAGAGTGAGAGGGAAAAGGTGCAAGGAGATCCCATGCTGTTCCACAGCGACGTTTTCTCCCTTGAGCCGAAGGTAAGTGATGGCTGAGAACCTCCCTTCCTGCTTCTCTTCCTCCTCTTCCTCCTCATCCCTGAATAAGGTCACTTGACTAATCCCTGCCTCAGCTGGCTTTGTGCGCCAAGAGAGAAGCCGTCGGGATCCTGGTGAGGTCACAGAGCTGGTTGCAAAAAGTGTTTCTGCCCTGTGGGCTCCTGGCAGGCAGCAGGAGCCTGATTAAAGCTTCCAAACTCTGTTATCAGTGTTATTGATGAGTGCTATTCCTTGCTTGTCACTGATGCTCTGAATGACGGCTTACAGGACTGTGGTTGAAAACAAGAAATGCCATGTTTGAAGATAAATGTTTTGCTGTCTCCTTCTGCTTTAGGAGGGTGAGATCAGGCCGAATTGCTCGGCCAAAATCAGCGTGTTCTTTAAGCCCCGGGAGGCCCGGGTCTATAAGCAAGCAGTTTACTGCGACATCTCAGGTACAGCTCCTTCCCCTGCCTCTCTCACCACAGTGAAGGCAAGGTGCAAATATCCCCAGATCACTGGGCTCCTGTGTAATTGCTGGGAAGGGTCCTGGTCAGCAGGGCAGTGCTGGCACATCCCAACTGTCCCTGCAGCTTCCAGGGGATCTCTTCTAGTTTGTTTTTTTCCCTCTCAACTGTTCTGAATTCTGCCTGTACTTAGTGTGCTCCTCCTCCCTTGGGAAAAACACTCTCTGACATTCACCCAGAAGGAGGGAGAACAAAATTTCTGGCATTTCCTAAAGTTCCACTATCAACATAGGGGTAGAAGAAAGGATGGTCTCTGTGGATGTACCATATCTCCAGAGGGAAGAGAAGGGTCTGTATCTTCTCCTGGGACATCAGGAGCTGATGCCATGCAGCTCAGAGTCAGGGACTAGCACTAAGGCAGCCTGGAAAATGCAGGATAGCAGAAGGAATTATTGTACTGAAATAGAAATCTCTCCCCAGGCCGTGAGAACAGGCTGCCCCTGTACCTCATAGGGGAAGGCCTTGGGCCCCAGCTCCACTTCAACTTTGAGGAACTGAACATTGGGGAGGTTTTTGTCGCAGCAACCCACAGATACGAGGTGAGCAGCAGGGTTGGGGTGGATGCTGGTGGCTCCTGGGGTAGCAGTGAGCCTTGTGGACCTGTGGAATTCCTGGCAACTTGGGCAGTTGTGATACTAGTCAAATTTTGAGGGTTTCTTGGAATCTGGATCTTTCTGATGGGGTCAGAAAGGTGTGTCTGTTGTTCATGAAATCCCAATCCCTTCTTTTGGGCAGTCTTCCTTGGAGATAAGCTTGGAGGCTTCCTGCAAAACCGCCTGACACATGAAAGCAACACTGGGTCAAAAAGCTTCATGTTCAGAGGCTTTTGTTCCAGTCCCAGACACAAATCACCTGCATGCTCAGGCTGTCCAAAAGCAGCTGGAACAAACTGGCTGAATTTGAGTTCGAGTCCATTGCAGGCAGTTTTCAGTCAAGTCCCTCCTGCCTATTCCTGAGAGTCAGAGGAAGGCTATCCACCCTCCTGGCTCAGCACTGGTAAAAGTGCTTGGCAGTGCTTTCCCTTGCTGACCAGTCCCTCACCACACTTCAGCCATGGTGCACTTCTGGCTCTAGAAAGGGCAAAATGTTTCTGGGAAGGAAGCAAAAGAACTTACTACATCTTTGCTTCTGGTTTCTCCCATATGCAGTAAACAGGTTGAGTGCAATGGAAGCTGAATATGCCCTGCCCATGGTGGGGTTGGGCACACCTGGAGCAGCAGTAGCAGCTCTGTGGTGATTTCACTGGTAATGCTGTGATGCCCAGTGTTGCTCTTAGGGCCAGGTGTGAATGAACTTGGTGGTGCTGGGCTGCTCCTCTGTGCTGCAGGTCAAAGTGGACTGGCTGTGCCAGTGGGAAAACCCCAGAGTGATTCTGGTTATGTGAAGTTCTCACTTCTTTGCATGAAAATCCCAAAGCCATACAAAGTTGTATTTCAAAGTTGTATTTTTCGGCTTCTGCCATGCAGTAGCCCAGGGCATCTTCTGCCTTTTTCAGGTATTAATCGTTTGATTCGAAAGTAACTCAGGCTTCTGTAGGAAAGGAAGATTCCTCATGTATTTCCGCTTTGCTTTGCTGCTGCTGCTGCAGGCGATCCTGTTAAACAATGGGCCTATTGAGGCTCCCTTCAGCCTCGCCCCTCCAACCACAGCCATGGGCTCCTGCTTCACCTTCCTGCCCCAGGAGGGCGTTGTGGCACGGGACGGGCTCCAGGCCATCCGCATCTCTTTCTGCCCCACCGTCCTGGGGGAGTTCGAGGAAAAATTCTGCTTCCATGTGGCTGAATCCTGCATGCCTGTAACCTTGACTATCAGGTGAGGAGAGCTTTGGGAGCTTGCTGGGCACATCTGTAGCTGTCTCTGGGTAATCATCTCCCATCTACTTCATTTTGTGGTGGAGCAGAGAACAAAGGTGTTGCCTGAGGTCTTAATCTTGGCTCTTGTTCTGGCATCCCTTTAGTGTGAGGATGCCTGCTACCCTGTGTGGTACCCGGGAGCTGCAGGGACTACTCCCGGCAGGGATGTCTCCTGCCTTAGCCATGGCAGGCAGTGGGATGGATCAGCTTTGGGCAGTAGCTGCTCTGGGATGTCCCACCTGAACACTCAGCAAGGCCCCCAGGGCTTTGGAGATGGGGCAGCCTGGGTGGTTCTGCACCAGCAGCAGTGTTTTAAAAGCTTGATTAATAATCCATCCCAAATGGGCAGCAGCAGCCTCGCCTCACCTCTCATGGCGACGCTGTGGGGGACAAGCTCTGCTCCCAGCTCCTGTGCGGAGAATGCTCTGGTGCCTCCTTTCCACAGGCAGGAAAGAGCTGGTGTGGGAGACAGGGAACTGTGCAGCAGGAACTGTCCCAAGGACTTGGGCATCATCCCATGGGCTGGTGCCGTTGCAAAAGATAAAATCCTCACCCAGCAAAGTGGAGGTGGGAAAAAAAGAAGGGGTGACAGGAGAAGTAAAACACACTTCTCAGGAGCACAGCAGCTTGAGGGCCTGTCCCAGAAAGTCTATCAGCTGCCAACCACTTTGCTTTGTCTGCCTCCTGTCCACATGGGTGCTGTGCTGAGCACAGGGTGCTGGGTTGATTTGAACCCCCAGGGCGCCTCTGACAGCTTTTACCCAGCCCCCCCTAAGCACAGGCAAACCCTTTGCCATTCCCTTCAACAAAGCCACTGCCTGCCTGCCTTTGTCCTCGCAGGGGCCATGTCATGGCGCCGACTTTCCATTTCGATGTGCCCGCCCTCCACTTCGGTGACGTCTCCTTTGGTGAGTGTGCCCGGGGCTCGCGCCAGTGTGAGAGGTTTGTGTGCTGCTGAAATGGAGCACGTGAACGTAAGAGTATCCATCACTCGAGTTCCTCCACCACAGCCTCTTCAGGGTGTTAATTCCAGGATATGCTGGTGCCTCAGGTAGCCTTTTGCCATCGTGAGGTCAAACAGGACCAAAGCAATAAAAAGTCAGCATCACTGTTTGGCCACTTCTTGTTTCCTTTTGAATAAGTGGCACAATACAAAAAGGCACCAGGTGGGTTTATGGTTCTGTAATAGCAGATGCATCCTGTTTAATCTGATTCCATTCCTAAAGCTTCTTCAGCTGGGGGCAGCTGTTTTATCTTTGTTTCTTTTAACTGTGCTGCTGACTGTTGTCTGCATCTGGTCACCTCAGTGGCATTTGAGATTGTGACATCCTTTTTGCGCCTCTCTTGCCTCCCTGCTGCAGTCACTGCTGGAGCTGGCAGTGATCACTGTTGATGGGCATGGAGAAGCCCTGGGCTGTGCCTGCAGTTGGTTTTTCCTCCCCATCTGTGTTCAGATGACTCTTGGTAAGCAGGCTGTGGGAGATGCCTCATCCACACACAGCTGGCCAGCCAAGCCATATATCCACTGCAATGAGCTGTAGTTCAGATAACAAAGAAGTAAAATCCAAGCACAGTTTTATCCTACCAGGATATTCACACCAGGAGTCATGAGATACTGATGCCTAAATGGATATTTGTGTCATTTTCTTAGGCTTTCCTCACACCTTAAAGTGTTGCCTTTATAACACCTCCCTGGCACCCATGGCCTTCAACCTCCACATTCCTGGAGATGGCTCAGGAGGGCCCAGTGTTGGGAGCTCTGATCAAATACGCAAACCCACTTGCCAGTCTTGGAAGAAGGAAGGTATTACAAGCCTGAGGGAATTTACCATAAATCCCTGCAGAGGGACCATCCGTGCCCTGGGATCCCAGGATATCAAGGTACGGGAAGAGCCCAGCCAGTGGGGCTGAAACTTCACTGGAGTGTGGGAGGGCTTTAGCTCTGCTGCCAGCTTTGAGCATCATGTGAGTGAGAGATCTGCACTGACATGAGGCCTCTGTCAGCTGGGTTACTCGGGATGTTCCTCAAGGAGCACTGTTTTTTTTCCAAAATCACAAACTGAAATCATGTACCAGATGGTCAAGTACTGAAGCCATTCTTGTGTTTTTGAGAGTGATTTCTTTGATTGAAAGTGGGCAGAGCAAGGATGAAAACAGAAGGTTGTTGTAAAAGAGAGGTATATCATTGTATAAAGCAGTTTTCTTCCTGGTCTCGTTTCTCGTCTCCTGGGGAGCAGATGAGTTGTATTCACTGCAGGAACCTTCAGTGAGGACAGAAAATACTCTGCAGTCATGGACTGCCCAGCATGTGCTGGGCCACACTTTGCCCTCAGCTTCCTGCTGTAAAGCTGGACTCGTTCTGTTCAAGGCAACAGACTTCTTCTGCATTTATGTCCTTGTAGTCAGGTGAAAAATTAGTGCCTTTAACAAATCTGATATTGCCAGAAGGCTTTTGTTACTCTCAAAGACTGTGCCAAGGATTTGACTGTGCTCTACTTGTGGACTGGCAGAAGTATTAAGGCAAAATTGTCCCTTTCTGTACCATGGAACAAGAACTGGAGAACACCACACATGGGTGATGAAGTTTTGGGAGTGAGCAAATCCTTGCTGCACTTCTTTTCTCTTCTACCAGGTTACCCTGTGTTCCAACACTGTCAGAGAGTACAAGCTGGAGCTGGTGGTGGATGTGGATGGTGTTGGCAATAAGTTGTTGGCACTGCCCCTCACAGCCAGGTACCAACGCTTTCCTCGCAGCTGCTTGTCTTTCCTCGTGTGTGCAGCACCAGCACGCTGCCTGGCTGCAGCTCCACAGGAAAAGTGTTGCTTAATGGGCTGGATCTGCCCATCTAGACATGAGAACGGTGCAAGGAAAGCAGACCGTGGTGAGATGCCCCCCGCTCACAGCCAGGCATGGCCCTTGGCCTTCTTCTAAAGGGAGCAGCAATAACATTAATTGTTGGCCTGAGGTTTGGTGCTTGATATGTAACAAACTTTCCAAGGGCTGCCTGTCCTTCTTCCTTCAAGTGGTGAACTTGTTCTGGGTTGTGACCACCCTGCAGCATTGGTTTGGGACACAGTGTGCAGCCCACTGAGAGCTGGGGTCGGGTTCACTTCAAGAGTGCATGTGCAGTGGGGAAGAGGCTCGAGGCAGGAGTGGGGAGGGCACAAGATCTTATGAAGAGGAATATTGTCATTGATGTGGTAGGTCAGCTCAGGTTTCCTATGCTTCCCTCTGGCTCTTTTGAGTAATGTCCTCAGAGTTGAGGCCAAAAGTTGTCCTTTCTGCAGCCAAATTCCATCCTGCTACGCTGCTGTGGGCATCAGTAGAATGACAAGAGGGCTGCAGTTCCCTGGTGCTGTTCCCTCTCCCAAGCAGAGGCATCCAGTCACTGCCTGGGCTGCCGTTTTGTCAAGCAAGTGCAAATGGGAACAGTCAGTGTAGAGAGCCGTGGGGTAAAGAATCGAGGGAGCTGTAGGAACTGTGAGAGGTTGATCACCCATTCTGCAGGCCTGTGCCCTCCACTGCTGGAAGAGATGACTCAGTTTTCAGGCAGGACAACAGAGCTGTAGGAGAAAAGGGAGTCATTGTCACTGATACACTGGAGTCTTGTGTTCCTTGAGCCTTGGTGAGCACTGGTCCTCATTGGAAAGGCTCCCCCAGAGTTCATGAACCACCGGGACTGTTACAGGAGTCCTTGCAAGTGTCCTTAGGCAAAGAAAGGGCAAACTGCTACGACAGCTCTGGAACAGGGCACATGATCTGCCTGGGCATTTGGAGGCCTCTGCAGTGCAAAGCCTCAGGGTTTGTCCCTCCTTGAACAAGAGGTGTTTGAGGGCAAAGAAGTTAAAGGTGATTTATCACTGTAGGACTCTTAAATCTCTGTTGGATTTGACGAATGTCTTATGCTTTGTTCTGTGCTCTTCGAGGACAAAAGTTCTCAATGCTCTCAGTGTCTCTAATTGCTTGGGGGTCACTTCTTTGCCCAGATGCATCGTTCCTGCACCACGACTGCTTGACCCTGTGGTGATGTTCGGGCACTGCTGTCTAAAGGTCCCCTACCACGAGAAGCTGATCCTTGTGAATGACAGCGACTTTCCTGGCTGCTACTGTGTTCTCCCTCAGGTTGGGCCTTGCATCCGCCTCTTCCCCTCAAATGTTACTGGAGGGGGGCGTTATTAGGGGAATAAAAGGGTTTGGATAAGACCTTGCTGGTTTCTATTCAAACCTAAAGGTTTTCTGAGAAGAGGAACCTGAGTACAAACCTTAGGAAGCAGTTTAACGTCTTGAGGAAGCTGTTTATATTCTAGTCTTTGACTTATTTTCAAGTGGGAGAGCTTGGAGGGCAGTGAAAATGTGATGCAAGGAAGCTGTCAGCACAGAAGTGGGTGTCTGTGGATGCAGCAACTTTTAGACCCCCTGGGGAAGCTCAGCACCTACACCTTGCTTCTTGTTTTTTGTCTTTTGGCTTTCTCCTGCGAATTTTTACATGTGTGTGTGAGTTGCTCTTGTGGTAGATGCTAAGAAATTTAAAGTTTCCTCAGTTCTGAAGTTGCTTTTGATTATGTTCCTTCTAGGAACACAAGGAGAAGGCTGCTGCATGGTACTCCAGCTCTGAGCCATCTGGGATTATCGAGGCTCACAGCTCGGTGGAGATCCCAATTACACTTGAGGCCCAGTTGCTGGGAGAGTGCAACATCACTGCAAAGGTCGCCGTGCTTGGGAGAGGAGGATCCCCGCTGGTGAGAGTGAGGGGAGATGTGTGCCTTGAGCAACTCATGCCAGTGGGGCGTAAAGTGTACAGGCATTCTTCCAGGAACTTGTGATGTATGGCTGGTGTGGACAAGGGCAGAAGGGATTGGTGGCACAAGCAGCAGCTTATGCCTAGAAAAGAGTGGAAGCCTCATAGATGGCAATCTCAGTGCCTGACTCAGCATACAGTTACAAGTCCAGGAGGTGGAACAGCCCCAGTCTGACACCCAGACCAGTCCCTGGTCTCACACTCTGCTGTGTTAGCAGGTGAACACAAGTGCTGCTTCATCACAACCGTTCAGGATCACACAGAACATCCCTGAATCCTGCTAAAGCAAGCACTGTGTACAAGACCACGCTGAAGGAATGTTTTGTGCAGAGCTGGATTGAAGCTTCTCTGAAAGCCAGGTCCTCTCGATCAGAGAAATTTCTATCATATCTCCTCAACAAAAGCCCTGCCAAAAATATATGAATGTCCACACAACTTGCATCTGGAACACAGACTTTGCTTGTTCTTTCCACCAAGTTTGGAAATATATGAGGCAAGCAATTCCTGAACTAAAGCCTCCTAAAAGAGGATTCTGAAGATTCTAAAGAAGATTCCAAAAGAGCTCCTAAAAGAGGCATATGTTATAACAGCAACAGTGACTGCAAAATATAGGCCCTGTCTGCCAGGCATGGATGCTCTTCATCCCTAAATGGTCTGATTTGTGCAATTATCAGCCCACCAAAGCCAGCAGTGCTGCAGGATGTGGGTGCATGTATGCAGCAATAACGCTGAGAACAAAGTCGCCGTCTGCTTTTACTCTTGTTCATGTGTTGCATTGCCTGTAACACGGGTGAACAGGGCTCTTCTTGTCCCTTTTAAAAATACTGTAGATGAAGGGTTTGTGTGTTTTTATAAGCCTTTTCCTCAGTGAGGATACAGCCCATTGTTACACGCTAGCTGAAGCCAGGCCAGGAATCCTCCAGGTGCTATTCTGCTCATCTCCAGAGGGCTCTACCCTGCCTGTGCTGCTTCTGCCCCACTGTCACCTGGAAGCAAAGCCAGCTGGTGAGGCACAGCACCTCCCTTCAGCTTCCCCTTCCAGGGAGCCTTGGGCAGCATCAGCCAGGCTGCAGCCCCCTGGGCCTCCCTTCTCCCAGAGGGATAAAAGATCAGTCATCATGCAGGGCTTTAGTTCCTTATTCTTGAGGTACCAGCCATGGTGCATAGTTTTTGGCTCTTCTTTGCACAGTCATGTATGCCCCAAAGGGAGGTGCACTTTTGGATGCTGCTCCTTCTGACTGAAGGTAATTCTGGCAGCTGTCAATGCCATTCTCTCAAGTGAGACATCACTAAAAGTTTTACATCATGGACACTGGTTTCTTCTACAGTTAAATCCTACTCCAAGCCCTCCAGTGAATCTTATTGGTGTTTTGAGTTTTATGCATTCAAGTCCTGTGTAAGAGTTGGGGTGTTTAGGACCAGTGAAATCCAGCAAGACTGAAGAAATTGTCCTGGTTTCTACTGGTGTGAGCAGGTAGTTTAGTAAAGGGATCCATGTTCCTTGTCCCACTGTTTGTGCCAGCTCTGCAAGAGCAACCCTTTTGAGTTTCAGATTATTTTAAAGTCAGTTCAGGTTTTATTTAAAGAAAAAAATACTGCCTGAATGATGCAATTATTAATTAATGCTTACTCATATATATGAAGAGTACACATAAGCACAAACTGAAGGCAGCTAACTTGCCTCATCTCTACTCTGAAGAGCCTGCTTTGCTTCTGACTTGTGCTGGTTTCACCAGTGCAGCTTTGTGAAAGTTAAAGAACTTAGTGTTAAAGGATGGCTGTGCAGCAGCAAAAGCTGGGAAGGTGGTTTGGGCCAAGATGGAGCAGTGAATGAAGCAGACAGAAGGCAGAGAAGACAGCAGTGTGGAGGAGGTGGGAAGAAGCAAGCATGACAAACAGCAGTTCTTTGTCCCCTGATCATGGGAACTTGTGGCTTTCAGGTGGGATCACTGCAGACCCCACACTTGCTCCAGGCCTTCTGCTTTAGTCTACATTACTGACAACTTCAAAGGGCCATAATTATCCCCAGTGTAGGAATGCTCTTAGAGCTGGCTAAGTTTTTAAAACTCTCCTTGTTGAGTCTTTTTTTTTTTTTTTCTCTTTCCTACCTTCTTCCTGGAACAGGAGATCCATTTAGAGTGCATTGGCCAAGGACCGGTTGTCTATGTCTATCCGAGAGAGATAAACTTTGGCACTGTCCCGGTCTTACAAGATAGTTCCAAAACTCTCCAGCTCGCCAATCAGAGTGACATTCCTGCCATTTTCCGGGCAGAGATGGTAAGTGTCTGTGGGGCTGTTTTCCAGGGAAGAGTGCTGGTTAGTAGCAGCCCTTGACTTGTTTTGTGTATGCAATGTTTCTGTTCTGTGTGAGTGGAAGTAAGAGGAGCCAGGACCTCAGGCACGCCTCTGTGAAATAGTTCGCAGAGAGGCTGGAGCAGAAACGAGTCTGGATCATGTTTGCAAGTTCTCTCTCTATTTTGTGGAAGATATTTAGCTGGGCAAGTCATGTCTCTGGAGCTCTGAGATCAAGAGAAGCCCGTGGCCCTTTGCTCCCAAGAGGGCATGGGTATCCCCATGGATTCCCCATTCCATCTGCATTTGCTTTGTGCCAAAATTCTGTTAATGGCAGAAACCAGGGTGTGAGATCTGCCCTCAAACTGCTTGTGGGAAGGCAAGTTTCACAAGTGCTGTGGGTCCATCCAGTAGGGCTGTTGCACACAAATGCACCTGTGAAGGTTGTGCACGCCCAGAGCCTTTGGTCTCTGTGGCATTGCAGAATATCTGTGGAGACCAACTGCAGAGAAAGGTTGTTTCATTCCTGGAGGTTACACAGGGGGACAAGCCACAGGGCTGGAGCTGGAGCTGCTCCTCTGGCAGGAGGAGCAGCCAGGAAGGGTATGTGGCTTGGGGCTGAGTGGGTTGTGCTCCCTGCTGGAGGGGGCATCTGTGAGAGGCTTGAGAACAGCTTTGAAGAGAGATTTGATCTTCTATATATTGGGTGGGTTCAACTTCTGGAGCTGGTTAAAGCCAGCCCTGACACTATGGACTTGTTTGTGTTTGTGGATAAAGCATCAGGCCATGTGGGAGAGTCCAGCCACAGCCTCCTGGGCCAAGGAGGAGTGGTGTGTGAATTTTCCTCTTGCTGCTTTTCCAGCTGTTCAGGGGATAAATGTAACACAAAGCAGGGGATTGTCAGGGCAGCTTTCCCTGACTCTACAATGAAATTCTGCTTTCAGCCTCTGCAGAGAGCAATGCACCTTGTCTGGGTGGACTGCCATGCACAGGATGGGTTTCACATGCTCGTACCGGGGCCGGACCTGCAGAGCTGTGTCTGGACAGCTGTGCTGGTGCAAGGCCTTTCCTCCCTCCCTGGGGCACTTGCAGCTCTCTTGCCCCATCTGTAGAGGGAGGTCCATGAGAAACCAGAGAGCACTTAGGAAGTCCAGTCATGCCCAGAGGGCATGTCTTGCAGGTTTTTTTCTGCTTCCAGATTTCTTGCTCTGCTATAACCATTTAGAGGTGATTTTTCCAAAGCAGAGGGCGCTGGGCACCTCTCTACAGCTGATGATGGGTAGGAAGTGAGGGCCTCAGTCCTTCAGGGGCTGTTGAGAAGCACTGATGGCCCCTTGGGCGAGGAGACTTTGGGGTTTTGCTTAACTGGCTTTGCAGAGTTATTCTTCAGGCTCTCAGCAGTGCCCTCCAGCTGTGTGGCTGCTGGGCTGGGATTTGAGCAGTCCTGGCTTCCTCCAGCCTTGAGCCTTAGAGCAGACACAGCTCTGCTGTTGGGAAGCCAGGAGAGAGTAAATAGCTTCTCTTGGCAAGCACTCCAAAGAGAGCCAGGAGGGGGAATAACCTTCTCCTGAGGAGGAGCATCCCTTGGGTTGAGCAAAACGGGGCTAATGACCTGAGTCTGTTAAAGGAAGGTAAAATACAGGTTGTGTAAGCTCTTGGAGAGTTGCTGTTGCCAGACACCATAGCTTACATCTAGGGCAATTAAACGTTTATGGTTTTTACACTCATCTCCTTAGCCTTCCTGTTTCCTGCAGCTCACAGCAGAGCAGGATCCATGGCTTCCATGCTAAGATCATGTTTGACTTGTCTTACAGGCAGGGAAACGATCCCGCTGGAGGATTGAACCCAGCAAAGGAGTGGTCCCCCCTAATTCAGGGCTGCGTGTGACTGTCACAGCAAACCTGGATGACACTGAGAAATTTCAAGATAAGGTGAAGGTGTTCATTGAGAACAGCAGTATGACCCTCATCTCTGTCCAGGCTGTGGGCATTGGCACCACAATTGTCACAGACAAACCTCTTGTTCCGGAGCTGGACTTGAAGTCCCACTTCAGGTAGGAGACTCTCAGCTTCCTCTTGTCCTGTGGGTTCAGCAAGGAACAATTTTTCCATAGTCCTTCAGGCTAGATCTTCTTCAATACTCAAGGTCCCAGCTCTGTTTCCCTGAAGCCACAGGAGTTCCTTTAGAAATACATCATCTGTGGGTAGCTAGATATCCTGGGAAGGCACAGAAAGGGAAAAGCTGGAAGACCTGGCAGGGCTAAAGCTTTGAGCCTGGGCAACCTTTTGGGCAGAGGTTTTATTGCAGAGTGTGCAGTCAGGGAATGCCATCAGGGTGAAGCTGCAGCTCAGTGACCGCAGGGAAGTAGCAGCTCCCATGACATTTTCCATCTGTGCTTCTCTTCGAGCTTCTCTCCCTGCCGTTACGAGTTCAAAGTGACCAACAAAGGGCGTCGCTTCCATCAGNGTGACCAACAAAGGGCGTCGCTTCCATCAGCTGTACTGGAGCACAGAAGGTTTCCGCATCTTTCGGCGGAGCCCTCGTCCCCCTGGCCTGGGTGGCACCAAGGGTAAAGGTGCTTCCCAGACCCCCAGACCTGGCAGCCCCGTGTTTAAGCTCCGGCCGCTGCAGATGGACCTGAAGCCGGGCCAGACTGTGGAGATGGTGCTGGAAG
>WAAG01093516.1:10420-21925 GCA_013390105.1 Tichodroma muraria
ACAATGAAATATCTGGAAGTTTCTGATCTGAGCAAAAACTAATTTAAACTTGCAATATCCACTTCGGAAGTTTTTATTAATTCAGAATGTCTTTAGTGGCTTTGCTTATTTTTAAAAGTCATGCAATACTCTTAGTGCACAATCACATCCTAATCCATGGTTGCAATAATCACATTTTAAATGACAAGGACATCCGTGATCAAAGAATCGCATCTTGTTTGAATCACAGTAGCTCCTGATACAGCCTGACACTGATCTAGACCAGAAGAGGCTTCAGTGTTAAAAACAAAATCAGATTCACTATTAGCCTGCAGTTATTTTCCTTTCTTGTTAATAATTTCAGTCCTTTCTTATTAAACCACGCCGGATACGTCAGGCAGATTCTCAGCCAGAGGCATCTGCAAAGTATTCAGGTCTAATCCATGGCCAATCCATTCAGGAATCCTAGAGATAACCTGCAAACTCCCTACACACTGGCTCTGTCCCCAGATGATCGTTTCACTTCCTCATGGGATGAACCAGAACAATTCTGCTCCCCCAGATATCTCCTTAACAACCCATTTTCAAGAAATTATTTGAATTGTACACGGTAGATCTATGTGATCATCCTGACACCGCTTCTAATTCTGACTGGAATTATTTAATTTCTCCTTTTTCCAAGTTCATAAACCCACTTCATTCCAACTTTATAACTTAATTCTGATTTTAGCAATCACATGCTCATTAAAGGGCACGTGCTGTAGGAGGCAGTCGAACACACTGGCATTTTAACTGGCCGTGGAAATTGCCTCCTGAGGATTTTCATAGCCCAGGCTTTGTCCCTGGATTTAGCAGCAGCATGATGTTCCCATACATGAAGGGCTTCACACGTATTGCTTCACCAGATTTCCAAGCTGTTTGTTCATTCTGCTGGGTGTCCTAATTGTGAGCCCAGCGAGCTCAGCCCTGGCTGTAAATTCCCTGCTAATTAAAGCTACCAGAAAAAAGGTGGGGAGACAATTTCTCAGCGTCTTGATCCTCAGGTACGACAAGCAGCAGCACCGGGGCTGCTCCCTCGCAATTACAGGAGCTGCCTGCACGACATTAACTCATTTAAATTCTAAACAAGGTATATTGTAAACAGCACAAACACACAGGGAAAGACCCCTGCTTATGATGTTTCCCAGCAGGTAAAGCAGCCCCTTGATAATTACGACGTTTCGGTACTAACTAACAGAGGTAGAAGGCCACATGTTAAAGACGTTCCCCATTGGGTCAACATCATTTTGCTCTCACATTTCTGCAGTGAATTCCCTCCAAAGCTCAACGCTAAGCACCTCCAGAGAGAAAATGACACCTGGATTAAATACAAACACTTGCTCATACCAGGTAGCACAAACATTTCTTTTCACTGCACCCAGTGCTGTTCCACCACTACAGCAAGCACGTGGAGAGACACCTCTTCCATCAAGCGCTGCCTGGAAACTGCAGAGGCTTGAATGGACTTTGAGAAAGGTTCTATGAAACTTAAGATGACATTTCCCTTTTCTGCGAAGACCTGGGCCTCTTGGGGAGATTGGAGAAGGAAAGGTCTACTCTATCTACAAAAAGATTAATGGAGTTGCCTGACTTTATGTCTGGTTGTGAAGAACCCAGGAGCAAGGGAATAAAACTGGGACATTGCATGGAAACCCATCACAAAAATCCAGTGTGGGGCCTCATCTCAACACACCTTCCCAAAAGCAAAAGTTTGACATTTTGCCCAAGCTCATATTCTAAATCTTCTCTTGGCCAACGGAATAAGACAGGCACTTCCAGAGGGAGATGGCTGCTGCTAGAGCTGTACCAAGAAACACAACCTGGCTGGGTGCCCAGGTTTTAGGTAAGTAAAATGACAATTGATACAGAGGAAAAATAATCAGAGATGACCCATGCTAACACCTGACTAATCCCTGGTCTTGGATCACTTTACAGCTCACCTTTCTCCAACAGTTTGGCTGTCAGTTCATTGTGGAGATGCTTCAGCCTGGTGGAGACACAGGAGCACTGAAAACATCTGGAACTACCAAAAAACCATTCTTTGTGCCTTTAGACTGCACATCTAAAACTGAGGTGACATAGGCACAAAAAGCTAACAACCTTCTGGGTGTCTCACGTTCACTTTTGAGTTCCCTGAAGCCTTCCATGCTTTTGGATCGGAGCTGGAATTTTCCTGGTATGGCACTGCCAAGTGGCTCAAGCCCCTGTGCACTCCTGTGCCCACAGCCATCAAGTCCTAAAGGTCAAGAGTTAAGACCCTTGTGGTTTTTTAAGGGATTGTTCTCTTTTAGGAGGACAATATCCAAAGGGAGGTGCTTCCCCAAAATCAACAGTATCCATGAAATAATAAAAGCATTCTGCCTGAGACACGAAGCTCACAGAAGGCAATAAAACTGTCCGCTGGTCATGAATCAGGTACTTTAAAGCAATATAAACAGCAATAAAAATGTTAGAAGGTTATTTCTGTAAACTTTGCTGCTAAAGCAGTGTGACAGTTGTGCCTCAGCACACAGACTGAGGAGGGAAATTCTCTTTGAACAGACAAACCAAATGCTAGGATGAAGAGAGCCTCGGAGCTGGGCTGCAGGGATTAGGGCTCTGTATCAGAGAGCTGAAAGCAGCTTCTCAGCAGCTTTTCATGAGGGTGGTTAAAGGAAACCAACCATATTTGTTCCTATAAATAAAAGGTTTAATTTGTAAAGCAGAAGCACTAGCAGGGAGTGGACTTTCCATTGTGGGCCTGGTCCTGCTGTCAGAACTCTCCCCAGGCTGTTGGTGCTCCTGCCAGTCACCAGGCTCCCAAAGGCATGGATGTGGTGACAGAGCAAGCAGGGCCCTCTGGAAGACCTCCTCAATAAGGGCAATTTTCACAGAGACTGATTTCCCACACAGAGAGAATAAGGTTTGTTTGTTTTTGCAGTGGCTTATGTTCTGTTCTGACTCCCTTCCCTCCCAGTGAATAAATCCCAATTCAAAGGCAGGTGCCCCTATGGTTACAAAACAAACTGTCAGCTCCCCATGAAGTGACAGCTGAGTGCAAGGACAAGAAGTTAAAAAATAAAAGGTAAAATATATAGAAATAAACCCAAATTATTACTGCTTTCTGCAAACAGAAGAACCTTCTCTACAGCAGTATATTGGTATTGAAATTTAATAGCATTTTTGCAATATTATGCAACTCACAGACAGCAAAGAAATAAGGGCTCAGTGGTGGAAGTGCTCTGCATGCAGAACTACTGAAATGCTGCTTGAGAGGGAAAACAGTGGCTAGTTTAAAGCATTAGTGCTTTGGAAGACCCTCACCAAGAAGTGTAACTTGTAATATTAAAAAAAACCTAGCCTTGGAAATCGGCAGATCTTTAAACCCCTGAATTCCTTCCAAAGGGCAAATTACGCTTTTATTTGGGAGGAAATAAAATTAAAAAAAAAAANAAAAAAAAAAAAAAGGATTTCAACTCGAATTTATGACTGAGAACAGAAACTTCTTTAGATGGAAGAGGAATCAAACACCTTAAAGAGATATTGTCTGATTTAAACTGAAGCAGTGACAACCATCAGTACCAATATTTGGTGTCAGTGGAAGCAATTTTAAGCACAAAGAGGCTATAGCAGCTCCTACAACCTCCAAAGAGTGGTAATGTCAGTCCAAAGTATTATAAAATAAACATACTGGCTTAGCAGTTATCAAGAAGTTTGAGATCCATAAGAAATCCTGAGAAGCTGGCAGCATGAAAAACATAAGTGGAATTTATTTATTTTCAGGGAAATAACTTTGAGAAATCCAAAACACGTGTGGCACAGCAGAGAAGTACAAGCAGGATAAAGCAAACAGCTCTGAACAAGTTCATCCTTGAGCCTTTGTAAATAAAACCCAGGAAAGGGTAGGAAGAATCCTACAAATATCTGCAATGAAATTCAAGCTCAATCAGAGCCATGAAAAAGCTGTGTCAGAAAGGTGAATTACCTGAACCAACCTCACTCTCAGATCTCACTGCCATTACCTTTTTAATTACAGAGAAAGGTTAATAAAATGTAGCAGAAATACATTTATGACACTTCAAAGACAAGACTCTGCTAAATTCCAGTTCCATCCTGCATCAAGTGCCTAAGACAGAATTAATAACCTGTAACTTAAGAGTCTTTCTTTTTAGCAATAAATGCAGAGAGATACTGCACCGAAATTCTGCCCCAGGGACAACAAATCTATGCTGCATCAATTCAAGTCAACAACAACAACAAAGCTTTCACAGTTTCCCAAAATCCTATTGATCTTTTCAGACCAAGATCTCGGAGTAATACAGGCAAACCAAGTTACAGCATTTATTCCCTGCTGCACACACGGCCCCCATACACAGCCAGCTGCACATGATGAGCACAAGAGTGACATTACACCACCAAAGGAATTCAGAGAAGATCGAATAAACTCCAGCCTAATAAATTGAATATCCTGAGCATCTACTTTGCCAGCCTGACAAAGCCTTAATATGTGCAACTGATTATAAATGCCTATAAAAGTACACAGCTTGGAATCTCAGATGTTCTTGCAGACTCCTGCTTACCTCCCAAACTCAAGTGTGTCTTTTAGCAGCTGGTTTCATTCCCTACAGCTCGATACAAAGCGTGTACTGACCTGCAGCTGCCAGATCAGATTCTCCTTATTCTTGGTGGCAGAACCCACAATAATCCACTCTGATAACCTACCCAGGGTAAGTGACATCCTTTCCTCCTGAAAGCCCAAGGCAGAGCAGGGGGAATCCAGTCATTGATCTGACAAGTAATTTGTGGCTTCTCTTGACAGAGATTAATTAAGATCGCAAGAGAAATGGGAGCAGGAACGATAAGCAACAGAGGTCCCTGAAGGGGCTGATAAACCAGAGGGATGTTCCACAACTAACAGGCACATCAACAAACCACTGAATTTCGAAGTCCCTCAAAGCAGGACCGTGCTGAGGCAGCAGCTCCTGCCCCGGGCCCACAGCAGTAGGATGGATGCCGAAAACAAGGACATGAAGACCTGAGTCCCACTGATCTGGCTACAGAAAGGCTTTTGCTGTTTGAGTCCAACCAGGAGTTGCTCAAGGAGCAAACATCCAATCTGTCAAGTGTCTTTCAAAACTGAAGTCCTACTTGGAATAGAATGACCTAGGTGAGTATTTAAAAGCATAAAGCGTGGCTTTCTAAACAGCTACCACTTCAAGCTGGCAGGCAGGCTCTGGAGGGTGCTGTGCATCTACCAGGGTGCATTCTGATGAAAATGCTTTGCTTTCATCTGGTAAAACATATCTGCAGGGCTTTAAGGCACACCCAGAGCTGCTCAGAGAAATTAAAATTACAACTTAACTATAAACAGTTGGTGCTGGATACAGACACGGCAACAGCACCTTCCATGCTTTTCCTAGGAAAGGGAAGAGAGAGCAAAAATAGCCTGGAAATCCACTCTGCAACCTGGAGTAAAATTTTCAGTGAAAGTGATAACTTAATTACAGAAATTAATTTTAATATAACCAGATTAGAATTATTTACCTGGGTTCATCACCGTAAATCAGAGAAGTCTTCTGCACGTCAACTCCAAATTAAGCCAATATAAATATCTGATGAAAGTTCACAAGTATGTGTAAACAATACACTGAACTGTTTCGTAACACTGAAAATGAGATTTTACTCTTAATGAACTGTCTGCATACTCAAATTGTTTTAAATTATTTGTTTTACCTCCATTTGTTCGGGTATACGAGATTATATTCATGAGGCGTAACTGTGACACATAGCAATGTGTAAAGTATTTTTCAGTATTTAGTCATATGAAAAGCATGAATATCAAGCAATCCTGAAGTTTATGGACAAGGAAAACCCCACTGATGACTGGAAATCAAGCTCAGGAGGAACTGCTCTGCAGCCACGCCTGAAGATTTCAGTGGGAGAAAATTCCGCCCCATTGCAGGTGCAACATTGACCCCCTGCATCCACCTGAACACCACGGAGCAATTAGCTCGTTTTAAAGGAGCTGAGGACAGAGGCAAGAGCTTCTCCAGCAGGAGCAGCAGTAAAACCTGAGCCTAATTTGTGCCAGGTGTTTAACTAAACCCAGAGCGCTGACTGCCAGCTGGGCACCCTCGGCGCCTGCAGAGCCCAGAGATCAAGACCTGAAAGTCTGGCTTAACGAGATACCTGGGATCAGACATTCAGGGAACAGGAGGAGGTAGCTGCTGCTTCCAGAACAACAGAGTGGGGATGGCTCCAAGGCAGGGAATCACACCATTTCATCAGTCAGGCAGCCACAGTTACATTTGACAGAATTTTACTTTTATGAAGAAAATTGTGGCTGAAGCCAAAAGCAGATGAAATGCAACACCAAAACAATGTGATTTCTCTTTTTCCAAGATGGATCTGCCTTACTGAGTTTCCTCTTGTACATTTCCTCCAAGGAGCAGCAGTGTCCAGCTCTGCTCTGGAGATGCCTGTGTACTTGGATAAAGGATTTGCATCCGTGTGTCTCACTTTGGACACAGTGCTGCAGTTTAATGCTACATAAAAACCATCTCCTGCTCTGTGTACTTGTAGTCAGTGCTATTAATTGGCTGCCTTGATACTTAATTAATCTTCTCGGTGAAACATCTTCATCCTATGTAACATTTGCATTTCCATAACTTAATGAAAGTGGGATTTCAATTAAGAGATAGAAAAAGAGCAACTTGGAGAAAACCAAACCATCCCTCAAGCAAGACCCAACCACAACAATGAATCCTTGCTTTGTAACCACCTTTTTATCAGATACTTTTATTTACCACACTTCACTATTGTTCTTGTAAATTGAGGTCATGCACTAAAATTCACCTCACAGATCAAGTACAGGTTTCATGTACAGAAGTTCCTTCCTAATTTATAAAAGAAATAATAAACATTTTCTAAAAGAGCTTTTGGTGACTACAGAAGTCTGTATCTGCCTACAGGTGCCCACAGGGACTCCTGCAAGCACCTCCTCCCTTCACCATCGAAATACCTTTACAGAGCTACTCTCCAAGCTCTAAATTGGGCAAAAACTAGAATGAAGTTTCCAGGGTCACATCTCCCCATCTCCCCCATATGTTCGGCTTAGTCCCTTTATGCGTCTGCATTTAATTTTGGTATTGGGACTTCTGACATTTTGGAAAACTTCAGGCTCTGATCATCTGATTCAGATGCAACCCCAGACTCGTAGACACCTACGTTGTGGGGGTGGCTGAATTCTCAACTCTGCTTCAACTTTCTCTCCTATTTTAGCATTACATAACGCATCTATTTCAGTCTGTGCCATCAAACATTAAAATTAAGAAAAGCCATGCTTCGCAGCTGAATATAAAGTGAGTTCTTGAAGCTCGTGTTCCCAGCAGGGACATTTAACCACATCCAGTCACTGCCACAGGCACCTGTGTAAATGGGGTGTAGCAATCTTGCCTTCACAATCATTTTTTAGAATAAAAGTTGCAGGTGCACATTAATACTTGAATGTAGGAACTGCAGAGAATGCAAACTGTGCCGCCATTACTGTGATTTGCCCAATACCTCCGTAGGACTTCTTAAACTTAAGATTTTTATCTATTCTTTTATTCCCAGATAACAATCTGTGAGTTTTGCGGTAATAAAATACAACAAAAAAAATGCTTAATGCTAAAATTTAATTAATAATTAACACTTAATGCTTAATAAAATAGTAACTAGAAATTACATAAAAAAGCAGCCCAGCAGTAAAATTCATATTTTACTCACAGTGTGGCTTTGAGCAGAGAAAGCTTACCAACTACTTCTTTGGAAAACCTACTGCAACAATGCCAATTTTGAAAGAAAAGACATAATTTTACAGCAGAGTTGTAAGCAGGGGAAAGTACACATAAAGGAAATAAAGTGCTTTCTCCTCTGGCTTTGAACAGAGACAAATGTTATTTGTTTTAATGAAGAATGGTACATACAAATGCTCTTTGGATCTGTTTCGGTTTTTATTTTTTTGGAAAAACTTTTGCCAGATAACGTTTTAAAGTATTCCCAAATGTTTTATATTACGGAGCCGACCCAATTCATTGTCTACTATGTAATGAAAACGTCCAGATTCATCTGTGAAGCAGAAAGTACTTGCAAAGTTAATGGTATTTGATAAATGCCACCTTCTTCCCCGGCCCTCCTTAACTTGATGCAGTGATCACAGATCTGTCTCCCTTCCCAGTGGAATATTCATTTCTGCTGCCTCCCAGCCCTGAGAGCTCTCACCTGCCGGCTGATATTAAGCAACAGCCTGACAGCAGAGGGAGGAAAATAAAATGAATTTGCACAATTCAAGAGTAACTGGAAATATTCCTAAAGAGGGGCAGATTAGCACAAGAATGACTGCAGGTCATTAAAGGCTGTCCAAAACACTCTGCAGCGTAGGTTCCTCGTATTTCATCTATTTCTGCTCTGGAAAAAGTGCTCTGCTCACAGAGCTGTCTCTATTTTTATACTTTCTGAAGAGCGGGAGTCAATGGGTTTCACACCGCTTTAAAGCACCACACCCTGGAGAATTTTGTCCAATATTATGTAGTAAAGTGGTTACAGCAAAAAAGAAAACCAGTGCTACACATTTTCCTGAGAACCAGGCTGGACTTTCCCTAACACTGAGCAGTACTGAGGCTGGTACTGAACAGAGGCTCCCACAGCACTGCAGGGAAAATGCAGAACAATATCCAAACTTAGACCCAGGTAAACTCATTTGATCAGCAAGTCAAGAGCTACAATACTGGGAGACAAGATGTGCTGTCAGATCCTGTGCCTCTCTGCCAGCACAAACATTTCTATCTGCTTGTAAAAATCAACCCATGATTGAACTGCAAAGAGCTTCAAGAGCCTGAGAAATTCCGCCCATCCTCTGCCAGCGAAAGGGTGCAGAGAATCGTGCATGGCAAACCCGAGAGAGACATTTTATCAAGGAATTCAGACCAGGAACAAGAGGCTTACAGATGTCCCCAGCCCTCAGCTTAGGCTAGCTGTCCTGTGGGGCTTCCCATGAAGCTCGGCCATGAGGAGAACAATGCTGCATTCAGCAGGGTGGAGTTTATCCCCTCCCGGGAGGAAGGATTGGGGTTAAATAAGACCTCAGCTTCTCCAGATGCTGCCTCCTGAGCAGCAGCTCCTCCGCGCTCCCAGCTCGGAGCGCAGCCCTGCCTAGCCCTGCACACCGGCTGCAGGGGCTGCAGCCCCTCCCCGAGGCTGTGGGCACAGCGCGCTGCACACGCCGTTCCTGCGGCCTCAGAGCCACAGCACCGTTCCCTGGTGTCCGCACTCATCCCTCATTTCAGGTTTCCCGAAGGCCCTTGGCTTTCCAGCAGGATTACAGCTGTGGAGTTACAGCTACAGAGGCGCAGTTGGCCGAGAATCCCCGGCTGTAAATCCAGGCACAGCCTCTCCTTTGCGGCCCTGCAGGTAAAAACCCCCTCAGATACATCCCAAAGGTCTCCCCAGCCTCCACAGTGGGACTTTCAGCACAGCCCAGTGGGAATTTTCCTGACCGCTGACTTCATAAACTCTTGAGGGACACTCGAGGCAGGGAACGCCTTCCCTGGAGCTGGGCTGCTCCAGAGCTGCTCAGAAACCCCCCCTCCACAGGGGAAGGCACCACCAAGGTCTCTCCCCATACCAAGGCACACACCGCTGCAGCCCAGATGTTCTTCTGGCATTTCAACACGTCGCCAAGGTTGGCAGAAAACTCTTGCCACAAACACAGGGATTTTCTCACTGCCCTCCTTGTTTGACAAATTTTTGTTCAAATTTTGTCTAATTGTCATAAAGCATATGGATTCATTTAAAAACACATCAGTCAACCATCCAGCACACTTGGAAATGCATATTCAATAGGAGATAGGAAACTCAGTCTTCTTAAAATCCTGGGATTACTTTCCTCGTGGAAAGAAATGTAATGTTTTCTGAATGTTTACTATTATTTAAGTACTCAATCACTACAAAACCAGCAAATAGCAAAACAGATCATTTCTATAAAGTGAAGTATACGCAGAATGCCAAATAATATTCTCCTCCTTCAAAGATTAGACCTGTAAAACCAGTGGAACAAAGGACACACTGCAAGCAGGACTAGGCAACCAAAGAAGCCATGCAATAAGACGAAACTCCATAACCTTTATGAATACTCTTTCCTGGACAAAATGAACTTATAATTTCTCCAATTCCCTTCAAAGGCATTACTTAAGTGCAAAGCTATGCATGCACCTAAAAATATTTACAGGCACAGAGGTCTTCCTGTAAATTACAAATAAATTAATCAGCTCATCCAGTGTTTCACCAGGGCCCCTGTTGAAGGCAGAATACGTGACACGGTGAGGTCGTTCCATAATCTCCATGGATGCAGCTCTTGATGAAGTTATGAATAATATCACTTCTCATTATATCTCACGGCTGTTTGAAGTCATTCTGCATCTCAGTATGCGTGAGCCGAGTATCGCTCCATCTGGAAATACATTCCTTAAAGGAAGCAGTTCTGCTCATGTAGAAGGTCTAATTCTACAAAGTCCCCAGGAAAAGATTCTGCCAACTTCAAAGCAGACCGCAGTTCTTGCAAAATATGGTAATAATTATCCATCCCTTCAGCACGTTAGAAATATTCATTTCATCAAGGTCAGGCAGTGAGATCCACTTGAGGGACCATGACTGCTTGCTCATTTTAAAGCCAGATTTCTATATATTACCCCAGAAGTCTCTGGGAAGTGTGAACACGAAGAACACGCTAAAACTACCAGGTCGTTAAGTAGGAAAACTACACTGAACCCATTAATTTAAAAGGCTGTTTTATTTTGTTAGACTAATCTAAGAAGTTTTGTCTGTTTTTTTACATTAAAACACACGTTTCACTCAGTACCTGAAGTTAATGTGAAGCCCCTGCAATAGGGAGATTCATTGCCAACAATATGGAAAGAAAAACTAAATACAAAACCAAGCAATTATGTTTCTTAATTGCTGCTATCTCATCTAGGGTCAAAGATATCAACACCTTTCCATCACACTTGACATCCTTAGGCAGCACATTCAGAGCTACTCAGATGCTTCAAATGCATAACTACAAAACACACAATCCTGGGCAGCACTTTGGGGTTTAATATTTCTAAATTATGAAGTTTTATCCCCAACACTGCCTCAACCTCTCCCTGGGTTCTGGTCTGGGAGGTGGTTAAAAAAATTGAGTTGTTAGTGAAAGATTTTTCATAAAAGATAAAGTTGCAGCAGAGTTGTATTTATTACAATAACAAAAGTCCTACAGGGGCAAGGAGGGCTTCCAGTGAGATTTTTGCAGCTTTTCTACCAGGAAACTTTCAAACATGAGCCATCCATGCCTAAACAGAAAGAGAAGTAGATGCAATCAATAGAATCCTTAACTGTCTCTCCCACAGCTCACTGCAGAAAAAAGCCCACACCTTTATTCTGCAGATACTAATTTCAGAACATGGTATTTTTAGGAAGGAGAAAAAAAAA